>OX101790.1:20641174-20692667 GCA_944452715.1 Ophion slaviceki | reverse complement strand
TGGCACGGCCTTCTAAAGTGCATTTTCAAAACTGGCGTGACGTATAGCTAAAGAACTAATCGACCGATTCTGATGAAATTTGTTGTAAATCGTTCCAACCTTATTGTCTAAAACATGACTCTAAATGTTTTTGAAAATTAAAAAAAGTATGTTTTTTTATTGCAAAATGTAGCCATTTTTTGGAAAATTGAATCTTTTTGTTTCGAAGCTTACCATTTCATCGATTTTCAACATTTCCCACATTTTCTTGGTTCATATTCTGCGTATGAGTATTAATAATGGAAAAATCTTTATTGGCTTTTTTTCAGATTAGCCCCGCTGAGGCTAGGTGTCACGCCGTCTGACAACATCGCCCGCAACCCTTGTTTTTCCTCGCCTAAAGGTATCTGCCCCCTTAAGCAGTGCGCTGCATGGCCAATACTCGGAGCAGTGACCGCTTAGCCGTACACCGGCTGGGGCATCAACCAGTCTGCGGAAGGCCAATACTTCTGTACATTGGTGGAGATACTTGAGTTGAAGTCTGTGCACCGGAAAATCGGAAGAATATGGGGCCGTATATACCGCGTTCAACGAGAGAACGACACGCTTCCAAACCTAAATTCGTCCGTCACGGTCAGATCCCGGCTAATGCGCCGCCCTCTTTACCCTCTCCACGTTGCCACCTTGGCGCAGCACCCAATACGGTAACGAGCAGCAAGCCCGACTGCCCCCACCCGACCCACAGGCCACGCAAAGCTGCGCGGCGCTGTTTCGTTCTCTCATTGAACGTAGTATATACCGGCACGGGTTTCCCACAGTTTCCCCATACCCTCCGCAAATGCGATATAGTGTTGCTTAAGGCGTTACCCCCACTTGTAGCGCAAAAAAGGCCTTTTTCATGAATTTTTTTAAAGAAAACTACAAAATTTTTTAATCGATAAATATACCATCTTAAAGACCACATCTTGAAGAACTGTCAGTAATTTTTTTATTGAAAAATATTACATTGTTTAGTGGCAAATGGCCGTCAATGAAATAATGTTTTTACATACACGGTTTGCGGTGACCAACATTGCGGCGAAGTGGATCATCTGAAAAAAGAAAACGCGGATGGATTTAGTCAAACATAAGTATAAACTAGTCTTTAATCGAAGGATTTTAAAATATATTCATTTTTCACAAAATGGCGGACAGTCAAAGTTAATGGTTCGATTTTAACGAAAAAAAACGGCCGTTTTTTGGCTATAAAACGGCCATGGGGGTAACCCCTTAACCCTCGGACTCTACACATGGGTACCGCAAATCCCACGCTATTAGTGAGAAATGCAAACATCATTTTTCTTGCTTTGTTCAATCGCATTTTTTATGGTGATAAATTTATATTAGTTATTTCTCGCAAAGCCTATTCCATTCGTCAGTTCTCGAGCGTTCGATTTAGAAAAAAAACGATCTCTCTACGACAAACAGTTCGTTAGCAACATTGATTTGAAGTGCTGGGGTGTGCTTAACCCCAGTGTAAGTTATTTGTTTCGTACAGACAGTGTAGGGTCCTAGGGTTAAGACGGCTGTGGACGCAACATAACATTAGGTTACATTAGCGACGTGATGGTAAGGAATGATAGGAAAGGGTGCAATTGGGATGATCTTGAAGTTTGCATCGTTTGAATGCAACGGAAATTCTTTTTCATATTTTTATTTCCTCATTTATATTGTTTAAAAAATCTTTTATTGCAGAATAAAGTTCTTGATCCCTGAAGGGGATGAGTGTGACACTAAAAAAATCGATTTTCTTTTGTTTGCCTTTTTCGACAGTTTGTACTTTCAAGAATATCATTATCATTTATATCATTTTGTCGATATCATTTTATCTTGCAAAAATCGATAGTTTAATCTTTAAACGCGTTTTTCTCGAAATTAGATTTTTCAAATTTGCTGACATTGTAACTCAAAGAGCAATTATCCGATTGACTTGAAATTTCAACTGAGTACCCTTGAATATATTTTCTCTACAATGACATATGAGATTTTTGATTGGATGAAAATTGACGATTTGGCATTGAAAAGAACGACCATCTTATGGGCAAGAAAACAGACTTTTTTCATAACAACGCCATTTTGTTAGATTTTGATATTTTTCGAAAATCCTACGTCATTGTACAGGAAATACCTTTCAGCATACCGACATTTTTTATCCTTTTTCGGTTTCAGCTATTCAATCGGCCGGAATCATGTCAGCAGTGGAGGAACTTTTTTTTCGGCGCCTCCGAAGGCAGCGCATAAGTCGCTTGGATCTCAATATTTCTCTATGAAAAAATTATGTAATATGGGTCAAATATAGCCAAATATATTCTTGATTTTCCGAAATATTTAATTGAGTACTTTTCTTCCAAAAAGTTCCCGCAAATCACTTAAATTTTCAGCGTTCACACTGGTATAGCCCCTTAAAAAGCGACTTAAAAATCACTAAGGGGTTTTCCTAACGAAGATTCGCCGAAAGAAATTTGCGCAAATGAAAAATAATGGTTTTCGTTTCATTCCAACGATGCAAACTTTAAGGGAGACTTTGTCCTTGAAATTAAAAAAAAATCAATTTGAGCTCAACATGAGCAGCTAGAAGAAGAGGAGGGATGCCTCTATGGACCAGGCATTGCCGATTAGCGGTAATTATAAACACATTTGTGTAAACACATTACAAAACTTTAAACGCGTTTTTCTCGAAAACGCGTTTTTAAAAATGGCTGACATTCTCCTGACCGCTGTAATTAACATATCGACCTGAAATTTGGAGAGCATACTCAGAAAATATGTCTTCATGGAATGACGGATCATTTCTTCGATAGATACATTTTTGCATTTATTATTTATCTTTTTATGCGAAAAAAAACGCGAAAATTCGATTTTTTTTATATTGCCTCCATTTTCCGAAATTTGTACTAAACGAAAAACCCATCCGTCATTCCATGACCAAAGGGTCACAGATTGATAATATACTTTGAATTTGTGTTTCACATCAACAAAGAGGAGGTCAGTGATGTCAGCTGTTTACCTCCCGCGATTTGAGGACCTGTTTTCGCGGAGCTGCAACGGCCGCCATTTTGGTTTTTTTTTGAATTTTTAACGTTCTGTATATCATGAATAAAAGCAAGAAAAAAACCGCACTCAAAAAGCTATACTCGTTTCCTTTAAAGAAAAATAAAATGTAAACACCTGAAATATGGCACTCCAAGGACAAAGTCTCCGTTAATCTCATCCATTGGGAAGGGTAATACGTAAAAACCCGCAAGAGTTGGAGCTCAGGAACTAATTGAGAACTCAATGAATGAATATAAACAAAGAAAAATAAAAAATAGAAGATTTTTGGCAAAACTAAACGAAAAAAAAAATCGTCCAATCGAGAGAACTCGCGCGCCCTGACACGTGACCCTCCACTGCTTTGAATCGCGAACAATGATCACGTGTTTCTACAGGAGCGCGCGATTAAAATCCCTTCGTTGAAAATCCTCGGGTGGATGAAGCGTTCATTCGTTCATATGATGGATTAACAATATGCACAAAAGCGAGGGATTGTATAATTCTCCGGTCGCGACAACGATTAGTTACGACTCGTTTTCGAGGTCTCGGTGTATTATGCGACTGGCGCGTAAGCAGTCACAACGAGATATGTCATAATGCATTATCAGCACGGTGTTGCACAAAACTAAGTACCTGTTTATCCGGTGTGACGAAACTAATGGAAAATTTATTGTTTTTTGTTTCGCCTCGCGAAGTGCGATTCTTATCGATCAGCTTACTCGCGATTGATCAATCACTGAAATTCATTTGGGACGATTGACAAACCTTTAACACTTTTCTGACACAGATGTTTATCCGTTTCGATATTATTGCAAAAAGCATGTGCAGTCTGTTTATTTCCATTGTCTATGGGGCTACATCTACCGAGAGGCCCCTAAAGAAATTCCGATTTTTCTATCTGGGCAAAATACAGATAAAACTTTTTCGCCACGTTTGGCGGTGGACACTCTCCAGGTTGAACGGTCCATCTGAAATCTGAAAACCAAACGGGTCATTCAAGTTAACGATAAATACGAGTCGTTGACGATCATCGATTTTCAAAATGCCTTTTATTTAACAATGTAGCGACGAAGTGAAACTCGAGCATACAAAATATATGAAAGAATCGTCATTTTTACGTAACAATTTATAAATGAAGATCGGTTAAAAAAAAATAAGATCGTCAACGACCTTCAAATGCTTTGCGCGGTATCTCCTGTAAATTTGGAAACAATCCATTAGGTGGTTCTCGAGATATCATGTCCACCGACTTTGAAAACGTATCATCTGCTGGCGGCAACGTTTTTGTTGTTTTTCTGTATTTTTTGCTGATTGTTTTTTTTTAAGGCTTTCAATATATGTCGCTCCGTATTAAGGGGTTACCCCCACTTGCGATTTTGAAAAAATCGATTTTTTTTATTGCAGTTTTGCAAGCGGCATCGTCGGCGGAAGAACTTCTGTATGGGCCCGAAGTAGATGACTCTATGTAAGTTTACAAAAAAAAATATTTTCTTCGTGTAAACTGAAATTGAAACTTTAAACGCGTTTTTCTCAAAATGGCATTTCTGAAGTCGGTGACCAAGATTACTCGAACACTAATGAACCGATCTTCTTGAAATTTTGCAGGCTTATTTAATACATGAAAATGTAGTCTTTAATCGTTCGATTTTTTTTTCGAAAAAATGGCCGTTTTATAGCCAAAAAACGGCCGTTTTTTTCGTTAAAATTGAACCATTAACTTTGACTGTCCGCCATTTTGTGAAAAATGAATATTTTTTAAAATCCGTCGATTAAAGACTAGTTTATACTTATATTTGACTACCGGTGCGATGGTCTAGTGGTTAGCGTGCTCGCCACTAAACCAGCGGACCGGGAGGTCCCGGGTTCGAATCACAATCGCGTACATTTCGTCGTGAAATGTTTTTCTTCGGCATTTCGCGGCGAAATAAGACTATTTCCACGACTGGGGGGCGAACTCGATGACCGGCTGTATTGATATAGGTTTTCCGCAGTTTCCCTATAGTCATGACAGAAATGTCATGATGAATATAATACAGAGAGAGGGAAGTCGGCTGCGGCCGCAAGAAGGGGGAACAGGGAAAAAGATGGAGAAAAAAGGGAGTAAACAGTAGAGGAAGAACGGTAATAATGATGGGAAAGAATAGGTAACAAACGCGACAAGCGTGTACCTAAGGAAAAAACCAATTAAAAAAAATGGTTACACTTACTTATATTTGACTAAATCCATCCGCATTTTCTTTTCAGATGATCCACTTCGCCGCAATGTTGGTCACCGCAAACCGTGTATATAAAAACATTATTTCATTGACGGCCATTTGCCACTAAATAATGTAATATTTTTCAATAAAAAAATTACTGAAAGTTCTTCAAGATGTGTTCTTTAAGGGGGGATTGTCTTTTTTTTCGCAAAATTTACCGCTTTTCGGGAATTTTTTTGTGAAGAAAGTATACAACGGAAAACTTGTGAAACTTGGCATATAGTTTTATTGATCTGTTTACTACATAAAAAACATTTTTGAACAATTTCATCAAAAAATCCGCCTCCCACCCCTCTCGACGCGCGATGGTCCTTTTTTGATGGTGTGCACGATTACAGCCTTCACGTTCATCCTGCAACAAAAACCCAAAAAGCATTTTACTTTAGACACATATAGCTATCGTTCGATGTAGGGAAACAAAAAATTGACGATTTGGTGACGTTTTGAACTTGAAGTATCGATTTTTCGAAAAAAATTGATCGATTTTTTGTTATAAATAAAAAACTATTAAACGTATTGCTTTTTTGCTTCATCAAACGATAAAAGGATGTCAGTTGAGCATTCTGTCCAAATTTGAAGGCAATCGGTTGAATAGTTTTTGAGAAATCGTGCACACCATCAAAAAAGGACCATCGCGCGTCGAGGGGGGTGGGAGGCGGATTTTTTGATGAAATTGTTTAAAAATTTTTTTGTATGTAGTAAACAGATCAATAAAACTATATGCCAAGTTTCACAAGTTTTCCGTTGTATACTTTCTTCACAAAAAAATTCCCAAAAAGCGGTAAATTTTGCGAAAAAAAGACAATCCCCCCTTAAGATGGTAGATTGATCGATTAAAAAAGTTTTGTAGTTTTCTTTTAAAAAATTCATGAAAAAGGCCTTTTTTGCGCTAGAAGTGGGGGTAACGCCTTAAAAAAGTGCGTTTCTTTTTCACCAACCGTTTCCCAGAAAAAAAACGAAATTTGGCCACTTTTTTCGGGCCTCTGGGTAGATGTAGTCCCGTAAATCGCGTCTTATATTTGAGACCTGTAGGTTCGAGAAATCGAAGAAATATTGAATCTGTTCGCGATATACAGAATGTCCTGTTATGAATGGATAATCGTGCAACTGTCGATAGATCAGATCATGTCGTACTATCAGTGATGGGCATAACTAAATTACATTGTAATTTGATTATTAATCTGGTTACAAAGTAATTCGATTGCAGACTAATCTCATTGAATTGCATTTCATTACATTGTAATTAAATTGCTCAGTACATATTACATAATCTGATATAATGTATTCAATTACAAAGTAATCTGACTAGAATGTATTCAAAAACTTTGTAATCTAATTACGTTATTATTATTTATGGCACAATATAGGAGAAAATATCATATTAACCTCTAAAGTTGGATCAAGTGTGGTGTGTTCACGACTGTCAACTATAGAAACACACAACTTTTGTGCCTGGTAGACACGCAAACAACGCACATTGCTGTAACGTCGAATTTCACGAATTACCACATGTAAGGTCCATTCTCGCTCGTGAATTGCAAGAACTGTAACTCGGACTTTTGTAACACGCACAGTTACATTATTTGAATTAATGTGTAATCGATTGATTCGTATCAGATTAGCTTTCAATTAAACTACACAGTAATTAATTACACTTGGTCCTTGTGGTAACTGATTACTTCAGTAATCTGTTACGAAGTAATTAAATTATCGATTACACTAGTAACTGTAATTGTTAGTTGTTAATTTAAGGCCTTAGGCCACTCTAGATGCCGAAAAAAGGCTTTTTCTGAATTATTTTTCAGAAAAAGTGCAAAATAAATTGAAATTTCAAAAGAGGGTGTTTATTATACATATCAGTGACTGTATACAATAATTTTTTTTATATTGCATAGTTCATTAAAAAAATCGTCAGATAATTGTTAATAACAAATGAACTATGCAATATTTAAAAAAATCCTACGTACTTCCATAGACAATGTATTTTTCAAGATATATTCAACATTTCAAGTTAATCGGTTGAAAATGGTCTGACAAGGAACATCCCTCAGGTGACAACATCCCTTCGATTTTATTGAAGTTTGGATATGTTATAAACACCGAAAAGTAAGCGGTACGTATTTTTTTTTATCGGCGGAAAAACGGTTTTAAGGGGTGAAACCACCCCCCGAAAATAGGCATTTCTAGGGGTAATATAGCAGTTTCATACACAAGGAATCCACCGATTTTACTGAAACAAAAACGAAAATTCTCCTAATCCGAAGCAATGAAAAATCCACTATAGTGACATTGCAAAAAAAAATTAATGAGTGAATCACCCCTATATCAAGGGGTGGTTTCACCCCTTAAAACCGCTTTTCCGCCGATAAAAAAAATACGTATCGCTTACTTTTTGGTGCTTTATAACATATCGAAATTTCAACAAATTCAAAGGGTGTCACCTGAGGGATGTTCCTTGTGAGTTATGTTTCCGGCCAACTTAAAAAATGCAGTTTTGAGATAAACGCTGCACAGCCGTTATTTTGAAATTAATCGCTTCAAAAAAAATGATTGTATACAGTCACTGATTTGTATGATAAACACCCTTTTTTTGTAATCTCGATTTATTATGCAGTTTTTCTGAAAAAAAATCTCCAAAAAGCCTATTTTTTCGGCCTCTAGAGTGGTCCAACCCCTTAATACTTTTTGCCTATCTCTGCCTACTATATGCTGGAATTTCAGTTTAGTAAAAGTCCCACGGTTTTCGGGATTTTGGGCTTTATGATATTTTTTAAAAATCAATAGACAAGAACTAAGCAACTTTTCAAAGTAATTGGTACGACGTGCGTAAGGTAACGGTACCAATGCTCGGACGGGTCCCAATTTTCGGACAGTAGTTCGAATACTTCACTATATTACATATATAATTGATAGTTAACGAAAAGTAACGCTTGCATTCTATTCAGCCTTCAATTATTAATTGATTACTGGAAAATTGTACGTTAATAACGAATTTTAGTAGTGAAATTGACGAGTTATATTAACGAGTCCGAGACAGCCATGTCATGAATGCACTTTTCTAAACCGAAGAACCAAAGAGTTGCAATAATTTGTGATAGTAATAGGAGTTTATTTTTTATCGATTTCTAGACTAGACTTATGATCCATCGAAAGTGAATCGAACCGACTTTTCGAAACCGTCGTTAAATTTCGGTTTGGATAAGGTTTTATATAATAAATTCAGTGTCCCATTAATTGGGACATGTATCACACGCATGTACCACGGTCGAAGCTCATCCACAGTGATCTCGTCCGATCACTAGTACGAGAGCACGTAGCCATAGAGACCAAATCGCCGGACGCCACGCGTTGTTGATTTCGTTTCGCTGCGTACCTCGCGATAAATGACTTATTACTGACTTAGTTTGGGATTTTGAAAAAAAAGAAGGGAAAAAAGAAGAGAAAATCTATTGGTAAGTACATGTGTCCTATATTTAGATCTTACGTACCAGTTCAACATAACCTTGCAACCATAGGAATCAATTTCTGCATGTCCGAAAATTGGGACATGAGCGTGTCCGAACATAGGTACGTAACGCTAACAGCTGTCCGAAAATTGGTACATTTTGTGTTATTGAACATTAGAGCGTATAAAAATAAAAATATTTAACTTACCGGCAGTTAATGCATGTGTTTTGAAAACTAGAATTTACGAGCTTGACGTTAGGTCCGGTCATTTTTTTTTAACGTTCCTTAAATGAATACTAAATCCTATAATCTAAAAATGCTCTTAACCGTCCGATCATTGGTACCGTTACCTTAGTACTTTTTTTTACATCGCAGGCTATCAAAGTCAGATGTTTGAATTGGTTTGTATGACAATTCTGCATAAGATCTTTTTTCATAAAGTTTCCTAAACATTTAAGATTAAAAAGAAGGCTCTTCTTGATAAATTAAATAACCAAGAGCATCTTTATCTCGAAAACCGTGCGAGATTTAAACTAAAATTGCAGCGTACAGTAGGATATGAACTGACCTATCGACGGTTGCAGGATTATCCATTCATAACAGGACACCCTGTATATATGTGTATATTATTTGAATAGTTGTCCTGACCTATGAAAAGCGCTACCACGGAAGAAATATTCCACCGGACGTCAACATTTTGTTTCTCTTAATTGTTGACTTTTTATGCTCGTTTCCTCAATTCGAGGTCGCTGTTTACCGGTAACAAATGCGGCCAATAATTGCTAGATATTGAAAGGATGGATGCTAAATGGATAAGGAAAATTACTGACCTTCGCCAAGACCATTTCAATGCCCACTGAGTTGTCCGGAAGTTTACATTAATTGCGGAACAGTTATACTGCCTACTATCAGCAGGCTTCTCCTATGGCACCGTCGCCTCATTATAAATGATGGTTGTCGATCCCGAGAGTATCTTGAGTGGAAAATCGTAATGAAAAATCTGTCGTATTTCCTTGCTCTATTTGGGCTGCGTTGAAATAAATGTATAAAGAGAACGAGAAAGAGACAGAACGTAGACGTGGATGCATTGCATACATTTCAATTCAGAATTTGGTGGCAGTCTTGGCGCAAACCGGCTTATGTAATTAGGTGCTCCATGCATCGAGAATGATCCCGTGATTCAGTTAACATAATTACGTAACATATATGTGTGTGCGTGTGTGTATGTAAATGGAAGAATAAGCCAATTAATAGTCCGTTAATGTCTCAATGATGTAATATCAAAACTTGCGTGTAAATTACCTGCTTGCAAGCCTAATTACATATTGATAAATATTTAGTCGTGAATAAGAAAATTAATATTTCTCACAACGCAGTCTTAAGGGGCTATACCAGTGTGACACTTTCGAAAAATCGTTTTTTTTTTGCCTTTTTCGACAGTTTATACTTTCAAAAATATCCTGTAAAAATTTCAAGGCCGTATCTCTAGTCATTTTATCTTGCAAAAATCGATAGTTAAATCTTTCAAAACTGCTGACATTGTAACTCAAAGAGCAATTATCCGATTGACTTGAAATTTGAACTGAGTACTCTTGAATATATTTACTCTACAATGACGTAGGATATTTTTGATTGGATGAAAATTGAGGATTTGGCATCGAAAAAAACGACCGTTTTATAGGCAAGAAAACAGACTTTTTTTCATCACTACGCCATTTTGTTAGATTTTGATATTTTTAGAAAATCCTACGTCATCGTACAGGAAATACCTTCCAGTTTAACGACATTTTTTTCTTTTTCGGTGTCAGCTACTTAATCGGCGGGAATCATGTCAGCAGTGGAGAAACTTTTTTTTGGCGCTTCCGGAGGCAGCGCATACGTCGCTTGGATCTCAATATTTTTCTATTAAACAATTATGTAAGATAGGTCAAATATAGCCAAATATATTCTTAATTTTCCGAAACATTTAATTGAGTATCTTTCTTCATAAAAATTCCCGAAAATCACCCAATTTTTCAGCGTTTACACTGGTATAGCCCCTTAATTTGACGTGTATTTCAGGCATTACCCCCACTTGTAGCGCAAAAAGGCCTTTTTCATGAATTTTTTTAAAGAAAACTTCAAAACTTTTTTAATCGATCAATATACCATCTTAAAGAACACATCTTGAAGAACTTTCAGTAATTTTTTTATTGAAAAATATTACATTGTTTAGTGGCAAATGGCCGTCAATGAAATAATGTTTTTAAATACACGGTTTGCGGTGACCAACATTGCGGCGAAGTGGATCATCTGAAAAAAAAATGCGGATGGATTTAGTCAAACATAAGTATAAACTAGTCTTTAATCGAAGGATTTTAAAAAATATTCATTTTTCACAAAATGGCGGACAGTCAAAGTTAATGGTTCGATTTTAACGAAAAAATGGCCGTTGTTTGGCTATAAAACGGCCATTTTTTTTCGAAAAAAAATCGAACGATTAAAGACTACATTTTTATGTATTAAATAAACCTGCAAAATTTCAAGAAGATCGGTTCATTAGTGTTCGAGTAATCTTGGTCACCGACTTCAGAAATGCCATTTTGAGAAAAACGCGTTTAAAGTTTCAATTTCAGTTTACACGAAGAAAATATTTTTTTTTGTAAACTTACATAGAGTCATCTATTCCGGGCATAAAAAAACTGCACTTCAAATTGCACTTCAAAAAAATGCAATAAAAAAAATCGATTTTTTCAAAATCGCAAGTGGGGGTAACCCCTTAAAGCAGTGTTCTAGTCTGAAAAAAATAATTGCCGTCATCTTTTCAAGCTTTATGAAAAAAAACAAAAAATGTTTACCATCCATTTTGTGATAGTTTTTTATTGATGTTCCAAGAACTAAGCAAACAAATTTTGTGCAAAAAAACTTGACAACGTTATGGGCCTCTAAATATCGCAGTGGAAAAAAGGGTTGAGGCATTTGACAAGATTTTAAAGCTCCCATTCATCTGAAACAGAAATTGAACTAATTTTCTTGATCAATAAGAATATCATCATGGCAGGGACCACACTCAGAAAAAAGATTTATTAAGGACAAAGAATTTTGTCTCCCGGCGAATAAGTTTTCTTATTCGTATGTCGGCCTACTACGATTGTATTAACAGCTAAGAACATTTTTTATTTAACTTTATGTTTAAGATTTACTAAGAATTTTTCTTAACATCTAATACGATATATAAGTTAGAAGAAATAGGTCTTTTATGTCCGACAAATAGAGTTTTTCTTAACATCTAATAGGATTCTTCATAATCCCCCAGCTGGTTTTCTTCGAGGAATTGTGTCATTTCGTCCGTCATTATTTTTTCACTTGATCGTTTTTTTCTCACTTAATATTCTTACTTACACTCAAATCATTCCTCACTGTCGAGTTTCTCACTTCCGAAACGCAACACTGACACTTGTGCCAAAAGCATTGGCATAGGAAGAAGCTACATGGTAAGCGTATGCGTGAGCTACATCTGACGAGCGGCCTGCTGTTGGGCCCGTCGCGTTGAAGGGCAAAGTGCGCATGCGCGCATTAGTATCATAGTCGCGAAATAAGAGTTTTTCGTGATTGGAAAGTAGTATTTATTTGATTTGAGGAAATATTTATTCAAATTTTCTATTTTAAATATGGCTTTTAATTGATGTGAAAAATCGGCACGTAAAGAAACATATTTAGTGACGCCGAATAAATTCTGTGGTTACAATCACATAAAAACTGTCTCCATACGAGTAAACGTTTATTAATTTCTAAGAAATTATGTTCTAATGTGCCAATTTATTGAAACATAATAAATCTTTTTTCTGAGTGTGGTTGAACAGAACTCGAGATTTTATGTCAACCAGGTTGAAAAATGTAGTCTCGAAAAAAGGCGTTTTAAGTTTTGAGTACAATTTCAGACAACCGCAACTATCTGTGTGGTGTAATGGCATGCCATATTTACGTTATATCAATCAGCCATTTTCCCCTCGTGAGGTGTGGCTTCCTCATCTTCGAAATGATGATTTTCTGGTTTCGTCGATCCTATTTTGGTCTCGTTTGTTGGCGTAAATATTGGGAATTTTGAAACTCTATTTGAAAACATCTTCTCAATATATGACATCTTCTCAAGAGTCTATATTTGAAGAAAATGCAAAAAATAATTGATTTTTTTTCAATTTCTAGACTAGAATATTGCCTGAAAAAGTTGAATCGATATTTTCTTGTCTTTACACGATTTTATAAATACACGTACGAATTATCTTAAAACGCTTATGAAAGTGTCCATTAAATTGGAATAATGGACTTGGAGGAACAGAAACAGACGGCAGAATGAGGGAATTTATAAAATAGCGATTTCTCGGCGTGTATGACGGCTTGGCATATTTTATCGTACGTCGTTAACGATCGCCAGTCTTCAAATTATTCAATTGTAGCCGCCGTTTCATATTGCTCATCGCGGGCCATGTAAAATGGATCGTTACCCAGAATATTCAAGTGGGTTCGTAAGAACTCATTTACCGATGACCCACATTCTCATAGGCGTATTGGTTCGAGAGACATCTCAAATAACTTCATTTGTGAATAACTTTCATAAAGCTATTGATGTTTAACGGGTTACATCCGCCTAGGTGGGTCAAGAAATTGCATTTTCCAAAAATGGTTTCATTCGATGTTATCACCTTTTAGCTGTATTCCCTGAAAATTTCATTGAAGTATTTCTACAATTAACGAAGCTACAGCTTCAAACAGTAGGTAGCGGTAGCAGCACCATACTTCAAACTTTAACCGCGTTTTTCTCGAAACACTGTTTTTAAAATCGGTGGACATGATATCTCGAGAACCACTTGATAGATTGATTTCAAATTTGCAGAAGATATGATTAGAAACATTTAAAGGTCGATGACGATCTAATGTTACAAAATCGATCGTCATTTTTTAATACTTTCGTAAAAATGACGACTTTTTTCATATATTTTGTATTGTCGAGTTTCAATTCGTCGCCACGTTGTTAAAAAAAAAATATTTTAAAAAACGGCCGATCGTCAACGACTCGTATTTATTGTTAACCTAAATAACCCGCTTTGTTTTTAGATTTTAGATGGACCGTTTAGACTGGGGGGTGTCCACCGCCAAACGTCGCGAAAAAAATTTCATCATCTGCCGGCAGCCATGTTTTTGTTGTTTTGATGGTTATTTTTTTTTAAAAGGCTCTCGATTTACGTACCTTTGTATACAAAAAAAATAATTTTCTTCCACCAATCGTTTCGCAGAAAAAAAGTTTGTGATTTGGCATTTTTTTTCGCGCCTTTACGTAAACGTAGCCCCTTAATTTTAACCGCGAAGTCACTGTGTCTCATGTACCTATTCGATTATTGTTAATAAATAAATGAAAATTGGTGAACCAATCGCAAATGAATCGAGGATCGCTTATATTTATAATCGACAGACCCTCGGTATTTGTATTTCAAAAACGATTTGTGGCGTGTGCCTGGTGACATATTCTTTGGCGATGCCCGAGTCGATGATGAACGCTTACTTCGTCGTATTTCGACCTCTGTGGAGGATAACGAAAACTATTTTAATATTAACGAGATTCGTCTGGGCAATCCTGTTTGCGATATTCGCCGAATTCCACCTCCTCCCTGGAAGATAAAAAACAAATCGACTTGAAATGATGCAACTAGCATGCCAAGCAGATGCTTTTTGTCTCGATGTTTTTACAATCATCAAATCGTCCAGTCATCATGAAAAACTGCAACAGACGACACTTTGCGAAAGCCTCGAACGGAAAACAACCCTTTGGAGAAAAATGAATCCCTAAAAGTTGAAGGAATATTGTACCGGTGCTGTGCCAGAGAAGATCTGAATGATAAAGTGTATTAATAAGTAAAATGTGATTTTTTGATTCCGTGAATAATCAATAATGATTCAGATGAAGCCTGATGTCACTAGAAATCGGTTATTCTGACGGATTCCTATTGTACTTGTGATTATAGGACAATTTCGGGTGAAACGGATGTCACAGCGATATCGCCAATCGATGTTCGGAGATACCTTATTCAAGACTTGCTATTGATACATATTGAGAATATGACCACCAATGATGATCCAGACGAAGCCTGATGTCACTAGACATCGGTTATTCTGCCGGATTCTCATCGTAATTGTGATGATAGGACAACTTCAGGAAACACGGATGTCACAGCCATATCGCTATGATGAATCGATGTTCCGAGATACCTTATTCAAGACTTGCTATTGATACATCCCATATAGGGTCGCCTGTCGTAACAAAAATGCCAGCATTCAGCCATTAAACGGTTTGCTGATAATCGGCCAATAATTCGTCGACCAGCATTGGGGTACTGTAGGCGGATGAACGGCTTGCCAGATCTATGCCAGCCATTCGTGGGCCAATACTATCGCACCGATAATATGGCGATCAGCATTGGGGTATCGTAGGCAGATGAACGGCTTGCCAGATCTATGCCAGCCATTGGTGGGCCAATACCATCGCACCGATAATATGGCGATCAGCATTGGGGTATCGTAGGCGGATGAACGGCTTGCCAGATCTGTTCCACCCATTGATGGTTTGTTTTTGGGCGTTTTGCAAATGCAGGTCGTTAAACTGTAACACGTAAAAACAAGGGATAAGGTTTCGAAAAGCATATCCTATTGATGAAGCTGAAATTTTGCACCGACCTTCTTTTCAATATTTTAAGAGAACCTTTAAAAGGATATTGGCGACTAGCAATAGTTTTCGATATATCGGATATTGAAAGTTATTTATTGTACTGCGCTTCTACTATATTAAATAAATCCAAACAAAGCCATCCCACATGGCAAGTGATATGCACATACGGGCGAGCACTGTTTGCCAGGAAGCAGCGCGGCCGGAGGAGTGGGGGGTATCTATGGGGTATATAGATATACTCGTATGGCGTGAAATAATAAACTTTACAATGCGATGTATGGAAAACTATTGCGAGTCGTCAAAAATCCGTTAACGGTTTCTCTTAGGATAATGAGAGGAAGTTCGGTGCAAAATTTCAGCTCGATCAGAGGAGTATGCTTTTCGGAACTTCACCCAAAACGAGCGAGTTATTTTTACAGCCTAAATGGACCAAAAAAACTTTCGGTAAACTTTAATGTCACAAATAAAATTATCGGCATAAAAGTAAGGAACGAACAAACGATGGGTTCTGTAAGTGTTAAAATGGCTAAGTGGGTAGGGCGCTCGACACTAGAACGAAAGGCGCAGGTTCGATCCCGATGAAAGGTAAAAATTTGAACAATGCAGAAACTGTTTTTAATGCAATTATTCTATGTACATGGACATAAGTAAAGCATAAGAAAACAAAAAAGATACTACTAGAATTTTTATATTCATAATTTGTCAATTTTTTGTTTTTCATTCCCGGCAGAAGATCCGGCAGCCGTTGCTGGGCCAATATGGGCGTATGATAGTTGGCCAAGTCTTAGCAGCCA
Organism: Ophion slaviceki; assembly: GCA_944452715.1. Lineage (NCBI taxonomy): Eukaryota > Metazoa > Arthropoda > Insecta > Hymenoptera > Ichneumonidae > Ophion > Ophion slaviceki. The sequence goes on along the minus strand of OX101790.1, from coordinate 20,676,417 downwards.
TTCATGGTTTACCATTACCAACCATGCATGGTGCGGATCTGGCCCGTTTGTATAGCCATTACCGCGCCATCGTTTGTTCTCTGGCAACCAGTCGTGGGCCATTACTGTGCCGATTGTAAAACCCTATTTGGGATATTGAGAATATGATCATCAATGATGATCCAGATGAAGCCTGATGTCATTAGAAGTCGGTTATTCTCACGGATTCTCATTGTAATAGTGATTACAGGACAACTTCAGGAGAAACGGATGTCACAACGATATCGCCAATCGATGTTCCGAGATACCTTATTCAAGACTTGCTATTGATACACATTGAGAATATGATCACCAATGATGAACCAGACGAAGCCTGATGTCTCTAGAAATCGGTTATTCTGACGGGTTCTCAGGGTAATTGTGATTATAGGGCAACATCAGGAGAAACGGATGTCACAACCAGATCGCTACGATGAATCGATGTTCCGAGATACCTTATTAAAGACTTGTTATTGATACATATTGAGAATATGATCATCAATGATGATCCAGATGAAGCCTGATGTCACTAGGAATCGGTTATTCTGACGGATTCCCATTGTAATTGTGATTACAGGACAACTTCAGGAGAAACGGATGTCACAACGATATCGCCAATCGATGTTCCGAGATACCTTATTCAAGACTTGCTATTGATACATATTGAGAAAATGATCACCAATGATGATCCAGATGAAGCCTGATGTCTCTAGAAATCGGTTATTCTGACGGATTCTCATGGTAATTGTGATTATAGGGCAACTTCAGGAGAAACGGATGCCACAGGCAGATCGCTACGATGAATCGATGTTCCGAGATACCTTATTCAAGACTTGCTATTGATACATATTGAGAATATGATCATCAATGATGATCCAGATGAAGCCTGATGTCTTTAGAACTCGGTTATTCTGACGGATTCCCATTGTTGTTGTGATTATAGGACAACTTCATGAGAAACGGATGTCACAGCCATATCGCTACGATAAATCGATGTTGCGAGATACCTTATTCAAGTCTTGCTATTGACACAAGTATCGCACACTCGACTATCTCCGTTTGATTATAGTTTTTTCTCGCAGCTGTGTCAATGGAGCACAATTTTCCTAGAATTGCCCACATCGTTGATGCATTTTGACACCGATATTGAAAATTACGTGATGCAATTGGATAGACGATGTCATCGACGTGAAGAGTGAATAAAATAATCACCTTTCTCGCGAAGCAAAGCTCGTATGCTTTTTCAAGTGGCATTTATCTTCATTACAGACTTGTTTTAGAGTCTTTTTTCCTCCTCATTCATTTTTATTTGCCTTTAGACTTGTACTTGCCACCTCCTTCACCTCCTGCTCTCTTTCTTACCAATTTCTCTTGGCCACATCTTCGCGACGTTATTTCCAGGCCGAGAATTCGAGCGTAAAATCCGTCATTATTACCGAGGCAAATGGAAGGACACAAAAAACGCAGACACAGCACAGACGTCGTAAGTGAATGCGTCATCCGTGCTGCATAATATCAAGTTGAGCCAGGTCGCGACAACTTTATATGGAAAATCATTTTCTGTCTCATCCCATTGCAACCATCTCGAGAAATATTTTCTACGCAGAAACTTTTACCCGGTGCGGAAAAAAAACTTTCATAGAGTGATTTTTATTTCGTAAAGAAAAGACATTTTTTAGGATGTTAAAAACGAAAAATAAACGTTCGAGCTAGGTGGTTATTTATTATTATTGAAGAATCGTCGACTAAATTCTATCAACAAAGACAAACAAATTCTATAGTTGAATTATTTTCTACATCGATTTATTTGTAATGCTATCTTATTGACAATAATTACGACTTGTCTTCGTTCAGTCTATTTTATAATTCATCGATTTATATTCTAGCTGCCGATACAGTCGATAAAAGAAGACGAGCAACTGTCAATCTCCACAAAAAAAAGCATATTTTGTTACAATTGTCCAGAGGTGAATATTCATTCGGTCTTTCTTTTTTCATTAAAACCTCTGCAATAATAGAATGTATTATTCTCTTTCGTATTTCCAGCTGTCGTAAATATTTTTCGAAGAAGATACCGACCATTATTTCATTATTGCAATTGTTAAATCGACTAATTTTTTTTTTGCCTTCGGTCCATGTACGGGGCTTACGTTTTTGCTGGAAGGAAGAAAAACATTTCACATTCAAGCTGTGCATTCAAATTCCGATTGTTACGCAATCGAACAGATGGATATCCATAGCAATTCGGTCATCATCGGAACTAAATGCACGGAGAGAAATGCATGGTGATTTAAACCATATTTTAACTATGCTTTATATTTCCCTGAGAGGACAATAATATTTTACAGCCATAGTTACTGCCTAAAGTGTAGTATTGCTTGATGATGTTTTGGCAGTTGCATAAAACAGGCACATATGTTAACCGCAACGACAATTCATACAGGCATACGTTCAATGTTCAATGCTATATAATATCCACCATATTTTCATAAAATGGATATTCCCCGACACTATAAAAAATTTAGTTCTTCAAGATCCTACTAGTGGACAGAACTGAAATATATATACTTTGATTAAAAATGTTGCCTGTGATTTGCGACGATGTTTATAGTGATTTGTACCATATTATGAGACACGAGCTGTTATATGCGGGTTTGGTGCGTCATCCAAGTGTTGGTTAAGGGGTGACCCCCACTTGCGATTTTGAAAAAATCGATTTTTTTGTGCATTTTTTTGAAGTATAAGTATCCGGGCCCATACTTCTGTATGGGCTTGGAATAGATGACTCTATGTAAGTTTACAAAAAAAATATTTTCTTCGTGTAAACTGAAATTGAAACTTTAAACGCGTTTTTCTCAAAATGGCATTTCTGAAGTCGGTGACCAAGATTACTCGAACACTAATGAACCGATCTTCTTGAAATTTTGCAGGCTTATTTAATACATAAAAATGTAGTCTTTAATCGTTCGATTTTTTTTTTCGAAAAAACGGCCGTTTTATAGCCAAAAAAACGGCCGTTTTTTTTCGTTAAAATCGAACCATTAACTTTGACTGTCCGCCATTTTATGAAAAATGAATATTTTTTAAAATCCTTCGATTAAAGGCTAGTTTATACTTATATTTGACTAAATCCCTCCGCATTTTTTTTCAGATGATCCACTTCGCCGCAATGTTGGTCACCGCAAACCGTGTATATAAAAACATTATTTCATTGACGGCCATTTGCCACTAAACAATGTAATATTTTTCAATAAAAAAATTACTGAAAGTTCTTCAAGATGTGTTCTTTAAGATGGTATATTGATCGATTAAAAAAGTTTTGTAGTTTTATTTTAAAAAATTCATGAAAAAGGCCTTTTTTGCGCTACAAGTGGGGGTAACGCCTTAAAGCCATCAGGTCCCGTCCCTACCTGCATATCTTCTGCCTATACTACGCTGCCACCACGCTATCGAGGGCTTTCGGCATCTTGATCACAGATATGGCATAAGAGACGAAAGTCATTCCGGCTGTACCTCCGATTAGCTGTTACCTCTGGTTTAGGTGAAATTTTGCACTGATCTTCATTTCATAATATAAGTCACTGCTTAAGGGGTATGGCCACAGTAGAATTTTCAAAAAATCGATTTTTTTCGCTAAAACGGTGCTTTATCATCATAAAAATAAGTTACTATTCGATTTATAGCAAGAACATTTTTTTTTCACCGACTTTGAGCGTATAACGTAAGCCCACCTCTGGCACGGTCATAGAGCACCTAAAACTTCAAACGCGTTTTTTCTCGAAACAGCTTTTTTCCAATTGGCGTGACAAATAACTTCAACAATTTTCACTCGATTTACTTCAAATTTAATAGTTATGTTCCTAATTGCATTTCGCAGAGAAGTACGTACGGTATTTCTGATTAATCGAAAACTTTTCATTTTATGAGCAGTTTTATACGAAATTTTTCACTGAAAATTCATTCAAATACCTACAACTCAATTCAAATGCCTACAACTTTTGAATAAAACAATATTTTTTTAATTCCGTACGTATCTCTAGGTATTCCAATGTAGATTGACGAGAATTCGTGTTTTTTGTTCCAGGTCAAAAATTGTGAATGCTAAATGTCACGCCGCGGAGCGCCTAAAAAAGATAACAAAAGAAAATATTAGTAGTCGGCCATTTTGTACATCGAAAAAAATATATATATATTTTCTACCAGGTCGATATTCATACTAAATAGATGTGTAATTAATTGTATGAGTGAATCACTTTTTCACACGAAAAAAATTGTTAAAATCGCACATGATTCTATACCCGTTACTGTGGCCTAACCCCTTAAAGTGGTTAAAACGATCCAGTTGAGTTAAATGACGCGTTATGATTTTTTTTCTTCATTCAACTTAAAAAAATGCATACGAAGTATTTATGCTGTAGATGCTAATTTTTAGTAAAAATATACCATTAACGGAGAAAAGTATGCGTTTTCATATTTTTATTACGTGAATAAGAAAAACATTTGTGTAACTACCAACTTGAAAAAATATAACATTGTCGATGACTATTACGAAGAAACTGCGTCAGTGAATATTAAATACAACGCAGAATGAAATTTTAAGACACTTATAATTATGCCTATTTATATATATATATCACGCGATTATTTATTAGCATCGTCCAAAAATCAATATTACCCTTACTTGCCACACTTCTGCAAAATACACATCAACACATTTTCGCGTAAGAAAAAAAGTGGTTGGGGTGTTTCGTAGCTTCAAATAAAAATATTCGTACTTTTCAGATAAACAATACGTTTTATCCAGAAATTAAAATGTCGGGTCATTTTGAGATACCCTATACCATGAACCTTTGTCTCAGTGTGAAATTACCGGAAGGACTGAAATTTTTCCTGCATCACTACGCTCATTTTTACAAGACAATTTTTTCGTTGTCTCTGTTCGCCTAACTGCTACCATGATATTGGCTGAATCGACTTGCAAGTTTGAATTCGTTCTAGTAAATCGAATTACCGAGGGAAGCAGACCCAAAATAAATGACGGATGGAAAAATATTTCTCGCAGCCGTCTCACCAAATGTATACATTTTTATTTATACAGCGCCGAGATATATATACATACATACATACTTATATATATATATATATATATATATATATATATATGTATGTATGTATGTATGTATGTATGTATGTATGTATGTATGTATGTATGTATGTATGTATGTATGTATGTATGTATGTATGTATGTATGTATGTATGTATGTATGTATGTATGTATGTATGTATGTACGCACACACATGCACATATGCATGTATGCAAGCAAAGCAGGTTACACAAATTCGCCGCCGTCTGGGGGGCAAGGTGTCATTCAGCAGCGTGAAATAACAAACAAATACGTAAGAAGGAAGAAACGAAAAAAAGTCTCGTCTGGCGGTTGTTAAGTTAGGTCAGGCCTACGAATTTAGCCGGTTACATCATTTTGAATCGAGAGATCGCGCGATATAAGACGATACGTGCCAAAGTCCTCTCCCCGCGATGGTGCGAATGCACACTCTCGCAAAGCAAACAACGCCGCATCGGCTCTCTTCGATTATTAATTACTCTCTATAGTAACAATAATAATCCGGGCGATAATAATAATTAATCGAAGCGAGGGCAAAGAAAGGAGAATAATTATGATGATTAATTTGGATCACGAGGGGGTCGAGTGTAAGAAAGCAATCTTTCTCTCTCGCTCTCTCGAGTTCTCGTGTTTATCACGTGAAAAAAAAAAGAAAAAAAAAAAGAAATTCCAGGATAAACGAGACAGTAGAATGCCCGTATGTTACGTACATCCAGACAAACGTTACGCGAATCAACTTGTTTTTCTCCTCTTTCTGATACCCGCGGACCTTTGTTTTCAATCTTCACCTTTTTTTCTTCCTTTCCTCGCGAATATATTATTACACGATAATTCTCGCATTCGATGTTATTACGGGGGAGAATGACATCGAATTATCCTTGAGACGCGATATTATCTTGACGTTACATTTGCTTAATAAATAAATTATATATATATATATATATATATATATATATATATATATATATATATATATTCCTTGGTCGTTCACGTGATCGGAGGCCATTTTGTTATTCCTTAAGTACGAGTTTCGGTATCAGTGCAAAAATAAAATACACTCGGTGAACTTTGTCGTGGAGGCGGAATAACAAGTCGCTCAGTGAGGTAGGTTCAAGCGTAATCGTTCATATTCTTCACCGTTCTTATTTTTGCCTTTGTTTCGAATCTTTTTTTTTATTCAGCAAGCCCAAGCAAAGCGTGATTTTTTTATACAAAATCAAGCGAGTCTACGTGCAGGTCGTTTCTGTTTCGAAATTTACGAGCTCACAAATTTACGGCATGCATTACTGTTGCGTTGGTCAATTTTATTTAGCCATTGATACATTTTTTACGAGTCAGACATCCGATGCATTGATATTATTAGACTCGGGAGATCCAACCATTCGGTTTATCATCGTTGAAAAGCAAAAGACTCGACTCATCTAATTTCCGGGCGCAGCTTGGAGGAAAACATCAATAATTATATATATATATATAATGTTTTTAAATTTATTTATTGTATAATTGAATGTATTGATGAATTAACTTTAATTCATCATCATATATATGTACAGGGTGTTAGGAAGGTCGATGCAAAGCCTTAAGCGGGTGATAGGTTACCTCGTTAGGAACATATCTAGCCTAGGTTACCTTAGTCCAAAGTCTAAGGATTTCGAGTTATCGTGGTAAGTATGTTTTTGCAAATTTTCCCCGTATTAGGTACGAACTTGTTTACCTCTTATGTTAATGCTATTTTTAAAAAATAGCATTATCATAAGCGGTATTTTTATTTTTTGACAAGTTTTTAATTATTCAAAACGTCCCATTTAGTTAGTTGTGTGGTGGTTTTAATAAGATTGATTGTATTGGTGTTTGTCGATTGAATGCGCTTTAAGGGGTTATCCCCACTTGCGATTTTGAAAAAATCGATTTTTTTTTATTGCATTTTTTTGAAGTATAAGTATCCGGGCCCATACTTCTGTATGGGCCCGGAATAGATGACTCTATGTAAGTTTTCAAAAAAAAATATTTTCTTCGTGTAAACTGAAATTGAAACTTTAAACGCGTTTTTCTTAAAATGGCATTTCCGAAGTCGGTGACCAAGATTACTCGAACACTAATGAACCGATCTTCTTGAAATTTTTCAGGCTTATATAATACATAAAAATGTAGTCTTTAATCGTTCGATTTTTTTTTCGAAAAAAATGGCCGTTTTATAGCCAAAAAACGGCCGTTTTTTTCGTTAAAATCGAACCATTAACTTTGACTGTCCGCCATTTTGTGAAAAATGAATATTTTTTAAAATCCTTCGATTAAAGACTAGTTTATACTTATATTTGACTAAATCCATCCGCATTTTTTTTTTCAGATGATCCACTTCGCCGCAATGTTGGTCACCGCAAACCGTGTATATAAAAACATTATTTCATTGACGGCCATTTGCCCCTAAACAATGTAATATATTTCAATAAAAAAATTACTGAAAGTTCTTCAAGATGTGTTCTTTAAGATGGTATATTGATCGATTAAAAAAGTTTTGTAGTTTTCTTTAAAAAAATTCATGAAAAAGGCCTTTTTTGCGCTACAAGTGGGGGTAACGCCTTAAGCTAAGACGCAAATAAGTTTTTAGGTACCAATGATTTTCTGTTTTAACATTATTAACGAGTGAGTACCTCATTTTGGGAAATTTTCCAAAAATCATACTCATCATGATAACTCGAAATCCTTAGACTTTCGACAAAGGTAACCTATCCATCTTTTAAGGCTTTGCATCGAACTTCCTAACACCTTCTATATAATATTTCTATTATATTTTGTAATATGTTGAATGTATTTATTATTATTATATGTAATAAACTTAATAATATGATATATGTGTGTGTGTGTGTGTGTGTGTGTGTGTGTGTGTGTGCTAAAAATGCTTCAAGAGCATATTTTTGGAAGGCTTCATAAATTCGTGGACTCGAATGATTTTTAGAATCTCTCATCTATACGAGGTATGCTTATTTTCGATGATTTCACGATTTCGGGACTAATAATATTGCATTCGAATATTTCACGCCTGTTCGCACTTCTGGTTACGCTTTTTATAAATATAGAATCGAGCATTTGGAACGAGGGATGTAGCAGGGTCGACTGAACGGCAGCCTTTATTGCGTTATCTTGTACTATTTTATTGCCCAACCCCTTACGTAATTTTTGGCAAAGTAATTTAACCGAAGCTGGCCAAGCAATACGAAAGCATCGATATTACGCCTTACTTACCGAGTATGAGTATTGAATATTTAAAAAATAATATCAGCTCCGCCCAAAACATTCAAACTAAATATTGTTTGCGGAATACCACCGTGACTGGTGGAAAAAATCGATATTTTTGCATTTTCTCGAAGCTTACATATTCAAGAATATGGGAAAAATATTTTTGGTTAAAATATTGAAAATTGACCGAGTTACAGACGATTTAGTGAGAGCAGGTAGCGCAACGATTATCGTTTACTAAAACTTTCAAAACGATTTTTTCGACCTGGCTGGAATCATAACTCTAGCTATAATTGTCCGATTTTCAATTTAAAAAAACCAAAATTTTCGTAATTGCCGTAGCTATCGTTGTAGGTAGCCGTTTTTTGTTGTTGTTGAAATTTAGTATTTTTAAAGCCCCCGAATTTATGTAAAAATTTCGCTAAGAATACATTTTTTGAACACCCGCCATTTTGTATTTTTTTTTCGAAGATCGGCTACGTACAATCGGATCTACATTTTTATAGATTGTCAAACTTTTCTATTTTTATTTTTGAGACCAACCATTGCCCAGTCATCGATCCGGCCGTTGGACCACATTTTTTATACAGAGGCTCAAGTATTCCTCGACAAGGTTGCTAATTTTTTGTTTTCGTAAATAAAAATTTACACAAAATAAGTTCAAAGTATGCTTAATAATGCCCTTTTTCCATACCCCAAATAAATAATGTAGTAGAAGAAAAAGAATTGGGAAAAACGACCCTTTTCACGCTTATTTATAATGTCGATAGTCTATTTTTAAGACAAGACCATTTAGAAGGTAAAAAATTAGTTTTTTCGTGATTTTTTTTCAGGTAAAGAATACTCCTGGAAATTTGTAACTTGGTGTATTTTTTATTTGATATGTTTAGTATGCAAAAATATTTTATCATTATTTTTTAATGCATGATTTTCGTACCTTTCGGGTACGCGGACATTTTGAGAAGCACTAACAACTTATAAGTAAACATGAAAGATCGGAGCAAGACAAAATATAGAAGGGCGCATACGCCGCCGTCCTCGGCCGCGGACTGCGTCTGCTCGGCACAAACGCTCCTGGAGTTTGTTTGCGAAAAATCAGGAAATTTTTGGAATTTCGCTTTAAAGAGCCAGTCGACTTTGAAAATTTCAAAAAGTCGAAAGCAAGCAAGACTTGAAGAAATCGACGATGATGAGCAATCAGAAGGGATTTTGTACGGTGCAGGAATTGCCGATTGAGTTTAGGTCAGAGTTTTTCATAGTATAAACTTCAAACGCGTTTTTCTCGAAACAACGTTTTCAAAATCTAGCTCCATCGTATCTCTAAAACTAATTAACCGATTTTCTTGAAATTTGAACCACATATTGTAAACATGATTCGCAACAAGATGACCCTCGATGGTTTTTAAATTTTTGCGATTTATTTTTGAGGATTTTACAAAAGATATGAATATAAAAGTTATTGCCCGTGATAAATAAAGTCTTGAAATATATTTTTTTTTAATTTCATTCATTTTTATTCATTTTACAAAACAAACTATAGTTACAAAGTACAAAAACTATAGTTTAACGTAACACCTCAAAAATAGGTGGGCTAGGTAGCTCCATCAAAACTCGGCAACGTCTTGTCTGAAACAAAAAAATCAAAGGCCATTAGATTCAGTATGACACCAGCTACAAAATGACCCTCGGATATAAAGTTTTATCAAAAAATAAAAAAATGGCAGATGAAAAACGAAAAAAAAAAAGTAAAAAAAACGCGCTTTTTCACAAAAAAGAGTAAAAATAAAAATGTTAAAACCATCGACGGTCATCTTGTTGCGAATCATGTTTACAATATGTGGTTCAAATTTCCAGAGAATCGGTTTATTAGTTTTCGACATACGATGGAGCTAGATTTTGAAAACGTTGTTTCGAAAAAAAACGCGTTTGAAGTTTATACCATGAAAAACTGTACGTAAACTCAATCGGCAATTCCTGCACCATACAAAATCCCTTCTGATTGCTCATCATCGTCGATTTTTTCAAGTCTTGCTTGCTTTCGATTTTTTGAAATTTTCAAAGTGGACCCCTTAATGAAAAAAAAGGAAAATCGTTAGATGACCGATATTTGCGAGAGGGCCTCGAGGCAGTACGGTTTTCGTTCGACTCTCAAGATACGATTCGTCGAGTGCAAAAGTGCACCTGGAGTCTAAATACTATTGGGTGGTCTATTGATAAACGAGGATCGATGGGGTCTTGATGAACGAGGAACCTGCGGTCGAACAGGACAGGGGAGAAAAGAAGGAGACCGAGGATGACGCGAGTCCCCGAGTGTCGCAAGCTCGCGACCGATCTACGTCACACCTGTCCCCGAGATTTATTTATAGTGCCGATAGATGCGAAGGGTTCCAATACCGTTTATTGATTCTCGAAATATGGAGAATAATACTCGTGGAAGAGTTGCGTGCCCGAGACCGCGAAGGGAACGAGGCACTTTGGAAAATGACCAAACGACGAAACCAACCGATCCTACGCGAACGAAACGATTGGAACGATCGACTTTTTCATCGAGTGACCGTGGTCTCGACACTGAGCGATCGATCAAACGATGCGAGCGAAAATTAGCATGATCAAAAATAAGTAAAAAAAAAAAAACAATGACAAAAACGGAAAAGGAAAAAATCTAATCGGCAGTATTGAGGATAGAGTCGAGGAGTGTGAACGCGGCTGAGCAGTAATAACAGACGCGATCGAGAAGTGCCAGTGATATGTTAATGATTCAGCGCAAACCACACTTACGTAATTTAACGCTCGGCTGGAGCTTTTAATTTATTACCAAGTTCCTAATTGGGTATATACACGGTGTCCTGTTATGAACGGATTATCCTCCAACCGTCGATACGTCAGTGTCCTACGATATGCTGGAATTTCAGTTTAGTAAAAGTCCCACGGTTTTCGAAATAAAAATCATCTGCTTTTGCTTTTTCGCATGCCATTTCGACAAATGATAACTTTTTTTTACCCGGTTTTCAAAAAATACTCTTGGTTATTTCTTTTATCTAAAAAAGTCTTCTTTTCAACCCTAAGGGGTCTTCTCACTTTCGACACTAAATAAGGCTTTTTTCATGACTTTTTGACAGGTTTTTATTATACATATTGGTATGAAAGTTGTTACACTTAACTACGTCATTTTATTAGATTTAGATATTTTTCGAAAATCCTACGTCATTGTACAGGAAATACCTTCCAGTTTAACGACATGTTTTCCTTTTTCGGTTTCAGCTACTCAATCGGCCGCAATCATGTCAGCAATGGAGGAACTTTTTTTTGGCACCTCTGAAGGCAGCGCACAAGTCGCTTGGATCTCAATATTTTTCTATAAAAAAATTATGGAATATAGGTAAAATATAGCCAAATATATTCGTAATTTTTCGATACATTTAATTGAGTACTTTTCTTCCAAAAATTCCCGAAAATCATCCAATTTTTCAGCGTTCACACTGGTGTAGCCCCTTAAGGAAACTTTATGAAAATATTGCTTAGCTATTGTCGATTGATGTCATTTGTAGAAATGGCATGCGAAAAATCAAAAGCAGATGATTTTTTTCAAGAAATAACAAAGTCCAAAATCTCAAAAACCGTGGGACTTTTACTAAACCGAAATTGTAGCATATACTTTATTATCCAATTATTATTCAATCATAACAGGACACCCTATATATATATATATATATATATATATATATATATATATATATATATATATATATATATATATATATATATATATATATATATATATATATATATAGATACGAAATACAAAAGGTACCTATAGCACAATTAGATACTAACTGTAATTGGCTAACGTATATTCTCGAAGACCTTCATCGGCTTTTTTGCACTACAGCGTTAGGCCGTTACGGTAAATCCGTTAATTTATTCTTTCTCGCAGAAAACAACCAGGAATGAGTGAAGAGCTCGTGACTCAAGACTATCACGATTTTTCATTTATTTTTCCTCGCGTTGTTCGCCGCTGGAGCACGGAAATAAAATAAAACAACTGGTTCGTTTGAAAATTTGAATTATTAATTTTCAATACTCCCGCGTAGTGAAAAGAAACGTGTCACGGGTACGAAAGTACTTTACCATTTTGCCAATTATTATTATCGTGCACCTGTGTTACTTCAAGAATATTTTACTCAATTAACGAAGAAACGACACCGTTCATGGACGATTACTACGTCACTGATCGACAAAAAAAGGTCTGATATTGATTTTTCTCCAACACCTCGAGGAATATCGTTCCATGACGTATTTCCACGAGACAAAAATACACCGACAAATATATACTCAGGATCTATATGTTCTCAATGACTTGATTGAAAGAAGATAAGAAAATAGTTTTCGAGAATGCTCGCGCAGGTGCAAAAACGATACATTTCTTGAGCGTAAATTGAGGTTTGGCGTCCCAATGAGGTAATTAATTTTCTAAATAAATTCTTTTATTAATGGGGCATTACAGGTCACTTCAGCCAGTAAACAAAAATACAGAAATAATTTTGAAAAATCGAGTTACTTAATTTAAAAATATTCACCGAGTGTCGACATTTTTTAAAAATTTCTGACGTTTTTTCTCGTTGATTACCATTTTTTAATATTTTTCCATTCAAATGGCTGTACCTTTGGCAGGATTTAACGTATTTACATTCGTAAAAAACGAAAATATGCGTCCTTTTCTAGTCTTCTAGAAAAAAATTAATTTAGATTTTATTGAGCAAGTCGAACGTCCGTTTCAGGGCAAAATATGCAAAAATATTTTTTTTCTCGAGTGAAGGCACTCGTTATTTTATTTTTAAGAATTTCCCCGAATTGTGAATACGAAAAACGGATTTTTGGTATTTTTTATATTATGTGATTCCTAAACGCCGTGAAGTAACAGCTATTTTTATTAAAATTTTTTTTTTTATTAATATCCGACTGAAGAGTGTGGAGCACTCGCTGTATGTTTACCAGGTTTTTAAAATACATATGACATATATATGTCATATGTATTGAAGCCTTGGAATGCTTCACAATCTTCAATCGAATATTTATTAAAAATTTTTAAAAATTAAAATAGCTGTTACTTCACGCTGTTTAGAAATCCCATAATATAAAAAATACCAAAAATCTGTTTTTCGTATTCCCAATTCGGGGAAATTAAAAAAAAACGAGTGCCTTTCCTTGAGAAAAAAAATATTTTTCATATTTTGCCCTGAAACGGACGTTCGACTTGTTCAATAAGATCTAAATTATTTTTTTTCTAGAAGGCTAGAAAAAGACGCACAATTTCGTTCTTTACCAATGTAAATACGTCAAATCCTGCCAAAGATACAGCCATTTGAATGAAAAAATGTTAAAAAATGGTAATCAACGAGAAAAATCGTCAGAAATTTTTTAAAAATTTCGTCTCTCGGTGGATACTTTTCAATAAAGTTACTCGATTTTTCAAAATTATTTGTAGATTTTTTTTAAGGGCTGAAGTGACGTGAAATGCCTCTAATATGCAATGAAATTCGATTTACGTATATATATATGAATTAAAAAAAAATTCAACGTATATTCTAGCGGGTATACTCTACCTAACTTCCGTTGCGTTCACACCCGTCTTCAGTGGAGAGATACCTTTACCCCAGGAAGAAATAGGTAATTTTCATGATTTTTTTTTTAATGGAAATTTTCTTCTCCTTTTTTTAGACTTAAGGTATGTTTTATTACTACTGATGGTATTTTTAAATTGATTAATCTTTGAAAGTGGCGGAGGTATGGCACGGTATGAACAGCGTGACACGCAGCGTCAGCGGGATTATTCTAAAAAAACCAACGCCGATTTTTCTTTCATTAACACTCATACGCAGAATATGAACCAAGAAAGAGTGAGAAATGTTGAAAATCGATGCAATGGTACACTATGAAACAAAAAGATTGAATTTTCTGAAAGACATTGCTACGTTTTGCAATTAAAAAATACTTTCTTTATTTTCCAAAACAATTACGGTCGTGATTCAGACAATAAGGGTAGAAACATTTATAGCAAATTTCATCAGAATCGGTCGATTAGTTGTTTTGCTAACGTAATGCCAGTTTTGAAAATGCAGTTTAGAAGACATTGTGTCATACCTCCGGCATTTTTAATGATTCATTATAAAAAAAACCATGTAACAGCCAAACGTAGTAATAAAACATACCCTTAGTCTCAGAAATGGTGAAGACATATGTCCTTTAAAAAAAGGTCATGAAAATCAGCAAATTTTTGCCCGTAACTTTGTCCATTTTCAACATGTGAACTCGACATTTTTTCACATATTGTTGAATATGTATACTGAGATCAAATGCAAAAAAAATCCATTATTTTTCTACCCGTCACAGTGGTGTTCCGCCTTAAGGGGTAAGGCCACAGTAGAATTGAAAAAAAAAACGATTTTTTTCGCTATAGCGATGCTTTATCATCATGAGAATAAGTTACTACTAGATTTATAGCAAGACATTTTTTTTCCACCGACTTTGAGCGTATAACGTAAGCCCACCTCTGGCACGGCCATAGAGTACCTAAAATTCGAAAGGCGTTATTCTCGAAACCGCTTTTTTCCAATTGGCGTGACAAATGACTTCAACAATTTTCACTCGATGTACTTAAAATTTAAAAGTTATGTTCGTAATTGCATTTCGCGAGAAGTACGTACGGAATTTATGATTAATCGAAAACTTTTTATTCCATGAGCAGTTTTGTACGATATTTTTCACTGAAAATTCATTCAAATACCTACAACTCAATTCAAATACCTGCAACTTTAGAATAAAACAATATTTTTTTAATTCCGTACGTACTTCGCTAGGTTTTCTAATGTAGATTGACGAGAATTTTTGTTTTTTGTTCTAGGTCGAAAATCGTGGATGCTAAATGTCACACCGCGGAGCGCCTAAAAAAACGACTACAAAAGAAAATATTAGTAGTCGGCCATTTTCAACATCGAAAAAAAATATATATATATATTTTCTAACAGCTTGATATTCATACTAAATAAATGTGTAATTCATTTTATGAGTTAATCACTTTTTCAAACGAAAAAATAAATGTTAAATTCGAACATGATTTTATACCCGTTACTGTGGCCTAACCCCTTAAGGGGGTATCCCTCTCTGGAAACTTGAAAAAGTCGTTTTTTTTTGCAGATTGATATCATGTGAACTTTCAAGAATATTTTAAGACCAACCGGACCCTGAAGTTCTAAAAATTGACGAAGTTACGAGATTGATACATTAAGTAACGTTCACACTATTGATTTGAATTTGCACACTTAGTGTTCAAACAGTAGTCGCTTTCGGTTCACCATCGCATTTTTTCATTGGATGAACCATTTGTTAATAACAACGACTTCAGCATGCTGTTTTTCAAGAGAAAAGTGAGGTTTTCTTTGGAGAAGCTGTCATTTTTCGTATTTTTTCGAAATTTCGACAAGTGGATCGTGAACCCATAGCCAGTTGGATATATTTGAAGAAAAAATGTTGTCTTTTTGTTTCAGATTACATTTGAGCCTGGTAGAGATCCCGCCGTTTCGGGCCTCGCCGCTGGAGGACTGCAATGCCAACTGCAGCACCACGAACACTTTGAAAGATTTTCTTCCGAATAAATTACATTGTAACCACAAACATATGTACAACATGCTAGGAAAAAAATAATTTATTCCAACCAATGTGTTACTACAAAAAAAATCATCATTCTGACCCTTCAAATTGGGCTTCCAAAGAGGGATACCCCGTTAAGAGGCCATACCACTGTGAACACTGAAAATTTGGGTGATTTTCGGGAATTTTTTGGAAGGAAAGTACTCAATCAAATGTTTCGCAAAATTACGAATATATTTGGCTATATTTTACCTATATTACGTAATTTTTTCACATAAAAATATTGAGATCCAAGCGACTTATGCGCTGCTTTCGGAGGCGCAAAAAAAGTTCCTCCACTGCTGACATGATTCCGGGCGATTGATTAGCTAAAACCGAAAAAGGAAAAAAATTCGTCAAACTGGAAGGTATTTCCTATACAATGATGTAGGATTTTCGAAAAATATCAAAATCTAACAAAATGGCGTATTTATGAAAAAAGTCTGTTTTCTTGCCTATAAAATGGTCATTTTTTTCAATGTCAAATCGTCAATTTTCATTCGATCAAAAATATTCTACGTCATTGTAGAGTAAATATATTCAAGAGTACTCAGTTCAAATTTCAACTCAATCGGATAATTGCTCTTTGAGTTACAATGTCAGCAAATTCGAAAAATCTCATTTCGAGAAAAACGTGTTTAAAGATTGATCTATCGATTTTTGCAAGATAAAATTATATTGATATAAATGATATAAATGATATTCTTGAAAGTATAAAATGTCGAAAAAGGCAAAAAAGCGATTCTTTGAAAGTGTCACACTGCTATCGCCCCTAAAATTCTTATATTTATATTATTTTCACACGCAAATATCTGCACCAATAAATCCCACATTTCGATGTGACATTTGATCATGATTATATTCGAACGATGCAGTTCTTCACAGCAATGGTATTCAGTCTCGCGATATTATTATTGCGATATTATGACGTGTCATTGAGGAACTAACAAGTTAAAAAAAATAATTCGTTCGTCTATATCTCACCGAAAAATAATCGTATATAATTTCGAAAGTCTTCAGTTTCGCGGATGCTCTTCTCGTCGTGAGTAAAGATGTTCGAGTAGCTCAATCATTAATTATCTAATTCGAGGCAAAATGGTAGGAGAAGAGTGAGAAGAAGATTGGAAGTGACGTGGAATATAGTCGCAATCGATTCCACTGTCACGGGAGCGAACGTTGAACTCTCATCGTGGTCGTAGTTTCCCTCGTCGATGCTTATAGAAAATACGATAGCGCATGCATTGAGCACTTTTCACTGTATGCTCGTTGCTAAAATTGACTCGTACCTCGATAACTTGTTCGTGTTGTTGCGCACACGCGTGCGCACGTATGTGTACATGATATAGGAAGATTTGCAATCAGGGTGTGTGCACGACTTTGAACGCCTTATCCAATCGCATTTCCCGTGCTTGCGATGCAACAAAATGTTCCTTTTTTTGTCCCCTTGTGGCGCCATTCTCCGGGTGTCGCGGTCGTTCCCGATAACGCCAATTGCGTCACGTTGCGCAATAATTATTGTTTACCCGCTGCGTCCAACGTAACGACTAACGATATATTGTTGAGAGAGAGAGAGAGAGAGAGAGAGAGAGAGAGAGAGAGAGAGAGAGAGAGAAACGTCGTATTGTAGGATACTGTATCGTCGTTGTTTCGAGGAAAGTCGCTTTATCTACACTTTTAATTCACCGATATCAATTGATGTCCCAACTCAATTGAATTTATCGATATCAAGTTGCGTCTACACATGAGCCACAAACGCATCAGCAACTCTTTCCAAGCGGCAGCCCCATTTGCACAGTTGAATTGTTCCGAAAAAATCATCACAATTTCCATCCAAAGTATTTGAATTTGGGGCTCTCTACTTTTAGCGTTCAAAATTTTCCCTCAAAATTTTCTACACCAATTTTTGACAAAAATCGCTTCTTGATGGCCCCGCAAATTGAATTTACATTCAATTCCTCAGATATGCACGTGAATCGGTTCATCCGTTGAAGCTGTAGAGCGTCCCACATCGCCGAAAAGTTCTGTTTTCAGAAGAACGCTCCGAGCGCCTCAGCTGTTTTCCAGCTGGCGAACGGTTCCGCTCAACAGGCTGTCAATTCTAAAATAATTTACATATGAAAATATCCTTTCGCCCTCGTGTTCTAAACACTATAAGGATGCAAATTATGTGAAAAGAAATCGAATTTTAAAGTAAAAAGTCCTTAACTTTGGGACGGAGGATTTTTGAGGAAAGACCGGACTCAAGGTCCCGTCTAAGTGGCAAATACATACCACGATGCGCGAAACACAAGAACAGATTGAAAAAATAATGCGCGGGATCCTGAATTGGCTCGTGTGAGTATATTCAAATATTGCGTCGCGAAATAATAATACGCGACGAATAATACGATCGGCAAAGGGGGGCGAGGTTGGGGGGTAGATTTTTGAACCGCTTGCATTGGATTGTGCAACTGACGATACAAAGATACATCCTGAATCTCGATACGATGTTTAAAAAAAAAGTGCACCCGGCTTGTGATCACATATGCGCGTTATTGTTATAAAGAGAGGGAGACAAATAAATGCACGTGATAAGCCGCGAATCGTTTTCGCCTTTCGCATTTTCCGAAAGAGTTTGGACCGATAATTCTCGTGTTATCCCACCGCTCGCAAAAATATTCCATTGTTACGTGAATTGAGAGATGGAAAAAACGTCTTGACGTCATCGCGAATGTTTTGCTTGGATTAAAAAAAATAGTATTTAAAAAACGGGCGGAAGAGCGAGAAGGAAAAAAAGAAGGAGGAGAGAGAGAGAGAGAGAGAGAGAGAGAGAGAGAGAGAGAGAGAGAGAGAGAGAGAGAAGTGCTGAACAAGTTTCGCCTGCCTTGTCATCGTTGTGCAACTTATCGTTTCGCCGATTCGTTGACGATCAATGTCCACTTTTGTTCATCCGCAATATGCCTACTCGTATTGCATAAATAATGAAGGCGAATCACGTATTGATTGATAAGAAGCAAAAAAATACAAACCGTACTCCACATTACTGATGAGGTTAGCTTTAGAAAAATGACACTACGCTGATCAGGTTGAGCTTGAGAATTTCTTTGCTCCGTGCGGTTCGAGTTAGGCTTCGAAATTAGGGCTTTGGTCGGGTCTAGATGGATTTTTTCCTAACCCTGTTGAGGCCCTGGCTTGTACGCCACGGGGAGACTCTTGAAAGACGGTCATCCATTTTCACTGAGGGCCCTCAACAGCTGAATAGTTAGCCCTGTTGCAAAATTATTTTACTGAACTCGACGGTGCTCTGGAAATTCGTGGGTTTCAAGAAAATGAACAGGTTGGTATAAGGATAAGTCAAATTTCTATTTCATATTTTGTTTCGAAAAAATCACAATGATAAATTCACATTTCAGTGAATATTTGGTTTTCGAATCGCCATTAGCTTTTTGGATTTGTCAACATGTTTTGGGACATTAAGGGGAGATATACACCTAAGAGCCGGAATAAAGGTCAGTTTTGTGAATTTTTTCAGGGAAAACTATTTGAAATTTCGGATTGGGGTTTTAGTTATCTAAAAGTATATACATTCGAAAATATGTTTAATTTTCTTTATTTGAAAATATCAAAAATATACAAGGATATTGTACGATCCTTGGAGCGTCGTAAAAAAATCTGCATATACGGTACCAATAGCGTTTCTTCAAAAATCATCTAAAAAAGACCAAAAAGATTATTCAATTAGATACTATAATCTAGTACTTGTCATAGGCGATTTTGAAAATATCGATTTGTGAAAAAATGGCGGACGTTTGAACATAAATAGTGATTTTTGGGCCAAAAATTAGTTATTATTTTGCCTATAAAACAAAAACTAAGTAACGGAAAAAAAATCCTATGACAAGTGCTAGATAATGGTGTATACAATAGCCACAAAAAACCTCAAGGCAATCGGTTCATTGGTTTTCGAGAAATTTTGGGTACTGATTTGAAAAACGTGGTTTTGAGAAAAAAGCGTTTGAAAATTTGGGAATGAATAAATCATGAAATTTGTCAACTTACATGGAATCATCGATACCAGGTCCATAGTGTAGGTCTCCTACGGTCGACGGAATGTTCATAGCTTCTAAATCGATTTTTTCGACCATTTGTATATCTCCCCTTAACGGGTACTTAGTTATAACAGTCGAAAAGAGCTCATGTTGGGGATTTTTTCAACAGGAAATCGACACGATACGTTTCCAGAAAAATTAGGTATTTGATAAAGTATCATCTAAAGAACACTCTGGTATTTTTTCGTGTAAAAATATTTAATTATAATCGCCTTATTATCGACTTTTTATTAAAAAATTTAATTATAACCGAATTTCTATGTATGAATTTAATTATAATGCACACGGTGAGCAATGCCCTTCGGAACCAGGTTATCTGAACTCAAAAAATCAAACATGTTCTATATATTTCTGTTCTATAGTATACCACTATAGCATACCTATTAGATTATCCTATGATTGATGAACTCTATAGTTTATCTATTATTTTATCCTATAATTAATCGGAGGAATGTCCGAAATATAAAATTAAAACAAAATGGCGCGTGTTCAAAGGGAGAGTCTTAATTTTTGCGAAAAAATGGACCATCTTCGTTCATCAAATCGAAAGTATGCATCGGAAAGTAAAATCCTTCGATCAAATACTATATTTTTACATCTAGAAAAATCCCTAAACATTTCAGAAAGATCGATGAAGTAGTTTTTGAGGTGTTTTGTTCACCGACTTTGGAAACGTATTTTTGAGAAAGAAGAGTTTAAAATTTCGAACAACACTCTGAGCGTTCCGACGGGCGTCAATATAACAGCCTATAAATTTGTCAATTTTGATCCGAACACCTCGAAATTTCCAGGATACAGTTGTAAGATGATATACTGTCAAAATATACTGATTTTGAAACAAGTGATTTCTCGACTTTTGCAACTATACCCGAGTAGAAATCCTGCTCTGGCTACACAAAAGACCTGAACAGGCATCCTGATTTTTTCTCATGCCTTGATCAGGATTTTTGATCAAGCCCTGATCATTTTTGTGACACTTTCCCTGATTTCGGTTTGATCAGCGTAAAAAATCAAGGCCCGATCAGGCTAAAAAGTGAAAGCCTGACATGCAGTCCGAAGAGAGAAGTTCGCTGTTGCTTCGGAAACCACCATCTCATCACATTCTTCATTGCACTGTCAAAAAAATATTTTACTTGAACAGGATCTATTTAAGGCGTTACCCCCACTTGTAGCGCAAAAAAGGCCTTTTTCATGAATGTTTTTAAAGAAAACTACAAAACTTTTTTAATCGATCAATATACCATCTTAAAGAACACATCTTGAAGAACTTTCAGTAATTTTTTTATTGAAAAATATTCCATTGTTTAGTGGCAAATGGCCGTCATTGAAATAAAGTTTTTATATACACGGTTTGCGGTGACCAACATTGCGGCGAAGTGGATCATCTGAAAAAAAAAATGCGGATGGATTTAGTCAAATATAAGTATAAACTAGTCTTTAATCGAAGGATTTTAAAAAATATTCATTTTTCACAAAATGACGGACGGTCAAAGTTAATGGTTCGATTTTAACGAAAAAACGGCCGTTTTTTGGCTATGAAACGGCCATTTTTTTTCGAAAAAAAATCGAACGATTAAAGACTACATTTTTATGTATTAAATAAGCCTGCAAAATTTTAAGAAGATCGATTCATTAGTGTTCGAGTAATCTTGGTCACCGACTTCAGAAATGCCATTTTGAGAAAAACGCGTTTAAAGTTTCAATTTCAGTTTACACGAAGAAAATATTTTTTTTTGTAAACTTACATAGAGTCATCTATTCCGGGCATCAAAAAAAAACTGCACTTCAAATTGCACTTCAAAAAAATGCAATAAAAAAAAATCGATTTTTTCAAAATCGCAAGTGGGGGTAACCCCTTAATAGTTTTTGAGTAATCCTGCATGCCAATTTCAATAATGCGGTTTTGAGAAAAAACACGTTTGAAGTTCACGCCCGCTCCGCATGCGAGCGGTGAGGCACAGCGTTGACGGGCTGTAACGTTTGAAGTTTTTTGAATTTCACTTTGAAACTTTGGGAAAATATTCTACATACATTGTTCTATCGTTTAAAGAAAAAAAAAGAATTCGACTTTTTGATCGCTGTAAATGTAGATCTCGCCTTAAGTACATTCTGGTATGCCCAATTTCAAAAACGTTTGGTGTACAATTTTTTTCATTTTTCGTCCAAGGTCTTTAATTGGTCTTCTTACTGGAGTGTTTTGTACCTCAGCTAGCCTGAATCTAACATTCCCCTGTCGAGACCCACTTCAGCAATATTGTGAAGGTCCCTATCAGAACAACCACTTTTGAGTCCTCCAAGGGCTCGAATTTTATCAGGCCTGCCCTGACAATTATACTGACAAACCCGCACGGGGCTCACTCAAAAACAATTCTACAAAATAATACCCGAAGCTTCTGGCATTTTCAAATAAGCTGTTTTTCCAGTCTTAAAATAACTATTTCGAAACCGCTACCAGGAAAATCTCGTAACGGAACGTTCCGTCTGAATGATTTTACTGCTGTCGTTGAGGACAGCAAAAAATGATTTGCGTGAACAAGACTCGTTAAACGATACCACTCACTATTATTAACGGTAAAAAAAAGCTCCGATATGTATTGTCCCACAATGTTTCGTGTATCGATTCACTTGTGCAGGTTTAATTGATTCACCGTAAATGATAAGTGTTTTGCGCCTTCCAACAGATTTTTAATTAACCGACACGTCTTGTTGAATGTTACCGAAACTTTTCCCGGTGCCCGAAATTAATGGTCACCCAGTAAAAAATTGTTTTGTGGATCGCGGAACTGCGAGCATGCTGCACCGGCAATTCGATACCGAGCTCCCGACACTGACGTCAACATACTCTGCCGAAATCTATTTCAGCCAACAACTTTTTTCTTTTTTTCATCTTGAGATAAAAATTGTCGAATTTTTCGTACAACGTATATCGTTGCATCCGTGCTCTCCTATGCAGACTTCCCATTTGTATTGCACTGCAAAAAAAAATATTCTAAATAGGATCTATTTAAATCAAATTGGTTTTTTCCTTGTCTCAGATTTTATTTGTTTCAGTTATTCTTTTTAAATGTTAAATACATTCAAATTCAATAAATAAAGATTCGATTAAAATAAATCTTGATTTGCTTTCAATATACACAGTAAATCCAAGTGTACTGTATGCATACAATATTTCATGAATCCAAAATGAAACGAAACAGTTAATTGGGAGTTTTACCACAATGATTTTTTTCGCTGGCCTTAAATTTTTTTTTTTCGAAGAAAATACTTTGCCTATATCGCGTGTGTACACTGGGTCTTTGATGGAACAGTCGAAATTTGAAACTCAAATTACCCTTTCATGAATAGAGGGCGGGCTTCGGCTACCCCCCTTAAAAAATCTAGTTAGTATGAGGGACTAAAGGCCGAAGGGACGTCCGGGTCTGGAAGTTTACTTGCGAACGCCAGCCAGTGCAAGTCATGCCCGTTCCCTAAAAGGGTCAGTGTACACACGGCGTCGGTATTTTCGAAGGTAAGTGAATGCAGTTTTTTTTCTTTTCTCGTAGGTTTTTAGTTTTTTTTTATGGCTGAAATAAATGTTTTATGTAATTTAATGTTGGTTCGGCTGTTTTTTACGGACTTTTTTCTCAAAAACAATTTTTTTGTTTGTATTTTTGGCTTATAAGTCCGTTATTTGTCCACATTTTTATAAAAAATAAAGTTTTGCTATGTAATTTCCTGCCTTCTTTACTTTTTTGCTTTTTCGGTTTTTTTAAATTAGTCCATGCTTTTTACTGAAATAAGTTTTTTTGTTCTAACAGTTTTTGAAGATAGGTGAAATAAGTGCATCTCAGGTTATGTACAATTAACACGACCGTCGCCCTGACGTGTTGTACGATGAAGAAAGTTCAAATAAAGCCGGTGGAGAAGAAGGTCGTGGAGAAAACAAAAAAAACAATGTATTCTTGTGCATCGTGCGAAACGCCGGTTTGCAATGATCATCGAACACACTTTTGCCACAATGGCGCACTGCAAATTCCTTTTTTGTCACTAATTATTATTAATATTTCATAATTTTTGTATGTGCAAAAATAAAAACTGATTTTGAACCAAATAATTACCGTTCCGTTTATTATGACATGGCTGAATCCGCAAAATATTCCCCACTTTCAGGTGCTTGAATAATTCAACTTTTTGGAGGTCACGCCAAACACACGATATTCTTTTGAGTGCTCATAGTCTAAGCTGCAAAAACCTATAACCGTTTTGTTAAATATTTGTTTATTGTAGAGTTACGAATTTTTAAACAAAATTCCGTTTTTTTCGCTTTCCCACTATTCTTCAATTTTTATTAACAACGGTTTTAAACTTTCGACTTTGACACCTTCTGGGCCATGTAGCAGACACTTCAAGGAGTAACCCGGAATTTTATCACATTTTCCATATTGCACGACGACGTTACTTTGTATCACAATTTTCACGTTGGACGACGAATGTTACTTTGTATGGCAAGGATAACTTTGTATACCTTACCGATAATTTATGATTAAGCTCAAAAAAATTATTACTCTTATGGACGTTTATTAGCTGAAAAATGTGAGAAAAATTTGGGAGAGGATAATTTTTAATAATAATCGATGTGTCTAAAAAAATATCTCATAATAATAAAATAAAGCACAGCTTTGGAACAACGAATCGAGCCACTCTGAAAAAAATAGGTGTTACTGTACACACTTCAGAGTATTTTCATAAAATTTTTTGAGAAAAATCGAAAGAGACGTACCGAACGAAAAAAAAAAAAATTTTGTATTATTTTGGTGAAAATGGGAATTTTTTTAACTCGAAATATTCAAAACAAAATTTTTTCACAAAGTTCATGTAAAATTGTAACTTTTTTGTCTTAAACATTTTTCTGTTAAATCAAATGCTCGCGAGATACAACGGTATTTTGAAATTTTTGAAATTTTGAAAAATTCGAGAAAATGCGAACCAAAAATATTGAAAAAATTTACAGTTTTTTTTTCATATAATTCAATAATTTGACAAAATTTCAATTTTTTTGAGAGTGGGCAACTTTTTGACCGTTCGAAATGGTATGGAACGCCTCATATATATAGATAATTCCTTTCTCTCCACCCTCTCTGCCCCTTCGATATGTGTGTTGCAATAAAGACAGCCCATTAATTCAATCGACTAGAAAAATGGTTGTCTCTGCGAAATTTCTATTCAATTTAAATTTCAAAAATCAAATAGATCCATTTAGTAGATTCAAGTAAATTGTCTTTTGAACAGATGAAACCGAATCAGAGATTTAGTAGGATTAAATTAAATATTCAGTTATTCGACGATAATCAATAGATTTTTATTTGAATAAATAAATACATCAAGAATAAATAACATCAATAATGAAATGCAATAGGAAAAATTTGATTTCACGAAAAATCTAGTCAATTCAAATTTAAAAAATCAAATACACGCGGTTAGTTAATATCAATAGGATTTTTCTGTCAGTATGACGAGTACGAAATCACTCGCAATTCATTATTTGCCGGGTCCGGACCACAGGAATGTAGAAAAATTGTTCCGCTGCAGACTTTCAGTCACGGCTAAAAAAATTTGAAATAGTGTTGGAATGGCTCTTCGAAATAGCAGCTCGATGCAATGCGTTCAAATCTTTGCAAAATGGCCGTTTGCGGCGCCGAACAATCACGGCAGACCCAAACAGATCGAAAAAACTTTTGCGAAATGACGATTTGCGCACGCAAAATCCACAATTGAGTGCACATTCGAAGATTTTGTATTCTGTCGTGCGTGCAAAACTCTTCGTCTTGCGATTTACGATGGAGAGAATGCTCTCTCTCTCTCTCTCTCTCTCTCTCTCTCTCTCTCTCTCTCTCTCTCTTGCTTCTCCGGCCGGGGGGCGGCAAGGGGCAGGGTGCCGATTAGGAGTTGATTCGGTACGCCCGCGCGAACGGCTGCGCCATCCGCCGAAAGCGTGCGACCGTCGCACAGTCGCGTCACGTATTTTTTGACCCTGAAATGCGTCGGGGTTCGACGGCCGCTGCAACCGACAAGGTCGTCCCCGCGTGATGCAAGACCCGAGACGCGCACCTCGAGCCTTCTTCGCCCCACTATCGCGACTTGGCGATTTATCCCCCCCCCCCCCCCCCACGCCACCGTACTCTCTAACCCCCGCATATCGCCCCTCCGCGGCGCGCCTCCCGCCAACGCCCCATCATTGCGCGCGAGCTCCCGCGGCTCGTAAGCGGCCCGATATCGTCGCACGAGCTCATTATATAAAACTGTTTTGCGCGATGTTCCGTACTGCATGAAATATATACCGAATTTGCACTTGAACGGAAGTATAGACGATGCACCGAAAGCGTACGTAGGAATTTCGATGCATCAATGGGGGGGGGGGGGGGGGGTGCACTGGTTAGCGTCCCGTTTATTGGGGCTTGATGACAGTTCGTTTATTTTTTTTTAATATGAAGGAATATTGACTTTCACGATCCTACGGCTCTTATTTTTTATCCAAACTTGTCACTTGACTATTTCCAGTTCTTTGGAGACCTTCTGGAGCGTTGCCCATAGCCACTAGTTTCCTTAGACTGAGAGAAAAGTCCATAGAGCAACAAACGCCCGTGGTAAAAGGGGGGGTAGTAAAATTCATTATAGTTTATTGACACCGCAGCGAAGTGCAAGCGAAAATTATATCTAAACCTATGCAGAAATGTGACGGGGCATTTCCTACTTTGTGTCCGGCTCTGACCGGACTTGCTTTGTCCGATTTAGCTGACCGGGCCCTCCCATGGAACAAACCGGGAAGATCGCAAAATATTTTTTTACGGCTTACCCTCTGTACCCATATAGGGTCGCCTGTCATAACAAAAATGCCAGCATTCAACCATTAATCCATTGCCGGATCGTCGAGAGTCCCCACTCAGCAGCTAGGCGCTGAGCGGCGAGAGTAGGGATGGCGCGCTCAGGGCCGTGCGTCTCGGTCTTGTTACAAAAATTTAGGCGCTTCGATTTAAAAAGGAATGAGCGGGAATAGTGGCTTCAATTTTTTTTTATTGAAAGGTTTTCTTATTCTATATAAACTGAATGAAAACGATAACAAGAAATACTCTCTTATGACAAATTATCACATTTTTTAGTCACTAGATAATGATTATCCCTTTTGCGACTCCGATTTCTCTCTGATCTTGTCGAAACCGTGGACGTGTCGGAAGCAGGGGTCTTTGCACAGAGGTATTTGGCAACACAAGCATTGCCAAGTTGTACGTACTGCTAAGTAATGTACGCGCGATGTAAAGAATGCAACGCGGCAAATACGGCCCTGGCGCGCGGTGAAGTGGGGACTCCACGCACGCACTAACACACGGCCACAGTCGCACACAGCGCTGTCCAGCGCACTCATTGGTTAGTCCCTCTCTCCACGCTCACCGATACTTCTCGTGAGCTTGGTCCGGCAATGGGTTAAACGGTTTGCTGATAATCGGCCAATAATTCGTCGACCAGCATTGGGGTCCTGTAGGCGGATGAACGGCTTGCCAGATCTATGCCAGCCATTCGTGGGCCAATACCATCGCACCGATAATATGGCGATCAGCATTGGGGTATCATAGGCGGATGAACGGCTTGCCAGATCTATGCCAGCCATTGGCGGGCCAATACCATCGAACTGATAATATGGCGATCAGCATTGGGGTATCGTAGGCGGATGAACGGCTTGCCAGATCTATTCCAGCCATTGATGGTTTGTTTTTGGGCGTTTTGCAAATGCAGGTCGTTAAAGTGTAACACGTAAAAACAAGGGATAAGGTTTCGAAAAGCATATCCCACTGATGAAGCTGACATTTTGCACCGACCTTCTTTTCAATGTTTTGAGAGAACCTTTAAAAGGATATTGGCGACTAGCAATAGTTTTCGATATATCGTATATTGAAAGTTATTTTTTGTACCGCGCTTCCACTATATTGAATAAACCCAAACAAACCCGTCCCACATGACAAGTGATATGCACATACGGGCGAGCACTGTTTGCCAGGAAACAGCGCGGCCGGAGGAGTGGGGGGTATCTATCGGATATATAGATATACTCGTATGGCGTGAAATAATAAACTTTACAATGCGATATATCGAAAACTATTGCTAGTCGTCAAAAATCCGTTAACGGTTTCTCTTAGGATAATGAGAGGAAGTTCGGTGCAAAATTTCAGCTCGATCAGAGGAGTATGCTTTTCGGAACTTCACCTAAAACGAGCCAGTTATTTTTACAGTCTAAATGGACCAAAAAAATTGTCGGTAAACTTTAATGTTACGAATAAAATTATCGGCATAAAAGTAAGGAACGAACAAACGATGGATTCTGTAAGTGTTAGAATGGCTAAGTGGGTAGGGCGCTCGACACTGGAACGAAAGGCGCAGGTTCGATCCCGATGAAAGGTAAAAACTTGAACAATGCAGAAAGCGTTTTCAATGCAATTATTCTATGGACATAAGTAAAGCATAAGAAAACAAAAAAGATACTACTAGAATTTTTATATTCATAATTTGTAAATTTTTTGTTTTTCATTTCCGGCAGAAGATTCGGCAGCCGTTGCTGGGCCAATATGGGCGTATGATAGTTGGCCAAGTCTTAGTATTCATGGTTTACCATTACCAACCATGCATGGTGCGGATCTGGCCCGTTTACATAGCCATTACCACGCCATCGTTTGTTCTCTGGCAACCAGTCGTGGGCCATTACTGTGCCGATTGTAAAACCCTATTTGGGTAGTTGGAAATAACAATCTTCTGGCGGGGATACATTGCTAGCAAGTACATCTACACGTAATGTCTACCCGGTCAGAACATTAACATGTTCTGAAAAGTGGAGCCTGTCTTCAGGGGTTACCCCCACTTGCGCTTTTGAAAAAATCGATTTTTTTTTATTGCATTTTTTTGAAGTGCAATTTGAAGTGCAATTTTTTTTTGATGCCCGGAATAGATGACTCTATATAAGTTTACAAAAAAAAATATTTTCTTCGTGTAAACTGAAATTGAAACTTTAAACACATTTTTCTCAAAATGACATTTCTGAAGTCAGTGACCAAGATTACTCGAACACTAATGAACCGATCTTCTTGAAATTTTGCAGGCTTATTTAATACATAAAAATGTAGTCTTTAATCGTTCGATTTTTTTTCGAAAAAATGGCCGTTTTATAGCCAAAAAACGGCCGTTTTTTTTCGTTAAAATCGAACCATTAACTTTGACTGTCCGCCATTTTGTGAAAAATGAATATTTTTAAAAATCCTTCGATTAAAGACTAGTTTATACTTATACTTGACTAAATCCATCCGCATTTTTTTTCAGATGATCCACTTCGCCGCAATGTTGGTCACCGCAAACCGTGTATATAAAAACATTATTTCATTGACGGCCATTTGCCACTAAACAATGTAATATTTTTCAATAAAAAAATTACTGAAAGTTCTTCAAGATGTGTTCTTTAAGATGGTATATTGATCGATTAAAAAAGTTATGTAGTTTTCTTTAAAAAAATTCATGAAAAAGGCCTTTTTTGCGCTACAAGTGGGGGTAACGCCTTAAAGAACTAAAGAAAAGCTACTTAGCTTTTCACCTCATCAAAGATATTTATAATTGATTGGGATGAAACTAATACATCTGTTGTAATTCCATTCATCATTAAAAGCATTCATTTCATCAATGATAATCGACGAGGATAACGATAGTTATCATAAATACCGGGATTACGATAAGTAATGATTTGAGCATAAAGAATAGCCAAATTATTTTATGCGGCAAAAAAGTAAAGCAGGTCATTCGAGTTTTTTAAACGCCTTGTCGCCATGTTGGGAAGTATCAATGTTGTGGCCGGGAAGACATGACCTGAATGTATTTCGCCAACAATCCGCTAGGTGGCTACAAGCGAAGCGCTTCGCGTAAGCAGGGTACCATCGTAGGAGGATGCAAGTTCGTCCTATGAGTTGTATCACGTACAGAAGTGCTATGCTTACAGCGTGCACTTTCGCTTATGATTTTGCGATACTTATGAAATAACTTTTTGCACTCTAGGCCTTTTACGCTCGGATAGTGATTTGTGTACGTTTTTCTGTCTCTTTGCCTATCAGGAAATGCGAGCAAGCGTATGTATGCACTCATATACTACCTTAGCAAGGAGGTAACCAACAAACAATATCTTGTCGGAATATTAAACTGAATACACTCCCGATTTTACCTCCTCGAGGATTCCAAAAACGCTGAATCGTCATTTTGAATTTCCTCGTTCCCTGGCTATTTCCCAATCTATTTCCTACAACTTTCCTGGTCATTTGCCGCTTGTTCTCCGGCCCGTTCCTGATCAGTTCTTCAGAAAGGGAACCGCGGATCCCGTTACATTAGGAACCTATTCCAGGGTGGAAGGCTCGACCAGAGCCTGGTATTATCTAGGGAAGGCAGATCAGGGGCAGTACCTTTTCCCGACTCAAATTTCTACACGGGAACATACGATCTTGGTGGCGTATTTAACTATTATCCTCGAAATGATGATTCACCATTATAAAAGACTTGACAATATAAATACGGTTAATTCAGTGTTATAATAAAATCGGCGTACAAATTCTAATGTTGTATACTTTACGTTACGTTTTGTTCAGTCAAACTTCTACTATTATTTTCAAGTGTGTCCAATTCATAGGGTTAAGTGGCTATAGCAGTGTGAACGCTGAAAATTTGGGTGATTTTCGGGAATTTTCTGGAAGAAAAGTACTCCATTAAATGTTTCGGAAAATTAAGAATATATTGAGCTATATTTAATCTACCAGGTGTGTAAGTATGAAACCGGAATTTGCCCATAGGTGGCGCTAGATGTCGATGCAGTTACCGACACATCACGTCAGCGGTGTCTTGTTATTGTATTGATATCTGACAAAGATTTCCAACTCACAATAACACGAGTTTTATTCAGTAGCATTAGTTTATTAGAGATAAACATGTCGAGTTTTGTGCCAACAAATTACGATTTGCGGACAGCACTACTTTTCTGCTTTCATCTGAAGAAAACCGCAGCCGAATCGCATCGAATGCTTGTGGAGGCGTTTGGTGAGCATGCTCTCGGTAAAACACAGTGTTTCGAGTGGTTCAAACGGTTCAAAAGTGGCGTTTTTGACGTGAGGAACGAAGAACGTGGAAGACCACCGAAAAAGTTTGAAGACGCTGACCTGCAAGCCTTGTTGGACGAAGACGACGCTCAAACACAACAACAACTGGCGGATCAGTTAAAGGTGACCCGAGAAGCCATCTCCCTTCGGTTGAAAGCCATGGGAAAGATACAAAAGGTAGGGAAATGGGTTCCACATGAACTCAACGAAAGACAGCAGGAAAACCGCAAAACATCATGCGAAATGCTGCTCGCCAGGTTCAAAAGAAAGTCATTTCTCCATCGAATTGTGACTGGCGATGAAAAGTGAATATATTTCGAGAATCCTAAGCGCAAAAAGTCATGGGTTACTCCGGGTGAACCATCAACATCGACGGCAAGACCAAACCGCTACGGACGAAAGACAATGCTGTGTGTTTGGTGGGATCAGAAGGGCGTAATGTACTACGAGCTGCTGAAACCTGGGGAAACTGTCAATACTCAACGCTACCGACAACAAATGACCGATTTGGATCGAGTTTTGCGTGAAAAACGACCAGAATACCAACAAAGACAACACAAGGTGATTTTGCTGCATGACAATGCACCAGCACACAAAGCAAAACAGGTCCAGGAAACGATAGAGTCGTTCCGTTGGGAGATTCTTCAGCACGCGCCTTACTCACCGGACCTTGCCCCATCCGATTACTACTTGTTTGAATCGATGGGACACGCACTTGCTGAACAGCGCTTTACTTCTTACGAAGATGTACGAAAATGGCTCGATGACTGGTTTGCCTCAAAAGAGCAACAGTTCTTTTGGCGCGGAATCCACAAATTGCCAGAAAGATGGGAAAAATGTATAGATAGCGACGGACAATACTTTGAATAAGTTACTTTGTATCATATCATTACAATAAACGTGTTTTTTTTCTGTACAAAAATTCCGGTTTCATACTTACACACCTGGTATATTAATTATTTTTTTCATAGAAAAATATTGAGATCCAAGCGACTTATGCGCTGCCTTCAAAAAAAAAATTCCTCCACTGCTGACATAATTCCGGCCGATTGAGTGGCTGAAACCGAAAAAGGAAAAAATGTCGTTGAACTGGAAGGTATATCCTGTACAATGACGTAGGATTATCGAAAAATATCAAAATCTAACAAAATGGCGTAGTTATGAAAAAAGTCTGTTTTCTTGCCTATAAAATGGTCGCTTTTTTCAATTCCAAATCGTCAATTTTCATCCAATCAAAAACATCCTAGGTCATTGCAAAGTAAATGAATTTAAGAGTACTCAGTCCAAATTTCAAGTCGATCGGATAATTGCTCTTTGAGTTACAATGTCAGCAAATTTTTAAAATCTCATTTCGAGAAAACCGCGTTTAAAGATTTGACTATCGATTTTTGGAAGATAAAATGATATTGATATAAATGATATAAATGATAATCATATTCTTGAAAGTATACACTGTCGAAAACGGCAAAAAAATCGATTTTTTAAAAGTGTCACACTGGTATAGCACCTTAACATTAACGTTTTTCGAGTATAATTTGTTAAAAGAACTTATGAAAAGTGACTATTCGAAAAAAATTATAGTAAACTTTACTTACAGCGAAGACGTAAATCATTTGCAGTTCGAGCAACCGCGGCCTAAGGGGTTATATACAGTTAAAATTTTCGAAAAATTGATTTTTCCAATTTGTTTTTCGTTATGCACATATATTTAATTACACACACAGAAAATTTCCTGTCAATCCGGCGAATATTCTCGAAGCTACAGGCACATTTGTAATTACGTGTCAGAGCGTTCGAAAGTGCTTTTGAAACTTTAAACGCGTTTTTCTCAAAACTGTGTGTTTATAGTCGGTGAGCAAGATTTTTCGGATACGGCTGAACCGATCAGTCTCAAATTTTAACACAATCTTTTCAAGTATATTTATAGTAATAAATCGAAGGTTTTTTCTCAGCGATTAATATTTTAAATTTTATAAACAATTTAAAGCCTAAATTTTGGTCAAAAATCGATTTTTTTTAAAAGCCGCCATTTTATCAAAAATTATTATTTTACTTATTCCGTCGACCAATTACAAGATAATCCATTATATTTACGAATAATTTTTGGTTTTTTCATTTTAGATGATCCAGTCCAGAGATATCGTACTCATCGCAAGACGCCTTTTTTAGAGGTGCTCCCGGAGATTCTCTATAGCAGCTTCCAAAATAATTATTTTCACAAATAAAAAATGTTAAAATGCAGTTCAAAGTTACCACAATATGTTTACAAATTTTTACGTTTACAGATTTAAAGGTCTTCTCAAGAAAATTTCTTGAGCAATCGATCTTTTTGGGCCTCCTGACTGTATATAACCCTTTAATATCTTTAAATACTACGCATGTCTCACTCACTGTTACATAGTATGTTTGTTGCATTTCATGTATGCAGTTCACCTTCTGTTCGTGTAGGGCAAACGTTACTATTCATTTAGCAGGTTGTATCACATTATTTGGTACAAATCACTATTATATGGTAAAAAACTATTGCAATCCGCCAAAAATACATTTAAACAGTGACTTGTATAAAAAAAAAATTGTGCAAAATTTCACCTAAGTCGCAGGTAAGAGCTATTCGGATGTACAACCGGAATTACTTTTGTCTCTTATACCATATCTGAGCTCAAGATGCCAAAAGTACTCGGCAGCATAGTGGCAGCGTGTGTCGAATAGGCAGAAAGTAGGCAGCTAGATTCTAGGTTCGATTCCGATTAGGCGAAATATTTTCATTGAAACAAATCATCACAGGTCAGAGAATGACGAATTATAATAAAAAATCATCGAGGTAGAACTCTCAGTTGCGTATTTATTTTATTTTAGATTTATAAAATATTCTATGCATTTAGTAGACAGACATTGATGCCTTGTACCAACACTTGAATAACACACCAATTACGCATATAGCAGGTTGTATCTTAATTTTGTTAATTTGGTCGTAATTTGGTAGAAATCACAATAAACATCATCGCAAATCACAGGCAACATTTGTAATCAATGTAAATATATTTCAGTTCACTATTAGAATTTTGGGGAAGTAAATTTCCAATAGTATCAGGGAATATCTATTTTATTAAAACCTACTATATTATGTAGCATTGAAGAATAAACGTATGTTTGTAAGATTGGTGATTGCTGTTAACATATGTGCATAATTCATGCAACTGATAAAACATCAATAAGCAGTACTATATTAGTGGCAGTCAATATATTTATGAAGCATTATTGTCCCCTCAGGAGAATATCAAATATAGTCAAAATATGGTTAATAAAACCATATATTTCTCTTAGTGTATGCTCTACTGTATCGTTGGGGCTGCTCGTTGGGGCCTAATGACAATTGCATAACTTTTTTTTCATATGAAGGTATATTAATTTTCACAATCGTGTCCCTGTTTTTTAAAACCCAAACTTGTCACTTTTCTATTTCCAGTTCCTTGGACACCTTCCAAAGTGTTACCCATAGCCACTCGATTTTTAATACTCTATTGCACTGCATTTACACGAGGGCACAGGGAAACTGAGGAAAACCTGTGCCGATACAGACTGCTATATTTTCACTGTGTCGCGTTCCTTGGAACAAATTATCGGAGTATATCATTCTACCGGAATATCTTGGTTCGAATTTGACTTACGTACTTTTGAAGTACGCTGGAGTTTAATTTACCGAATGGACTTCTCAATGATTTTTTCCATCGAGAATCGAACAATCCACCTCATCCGACCTCGAGCCCTTAGTCCAGTAAAAGAGACGGAAACCCAGCACTTTTTAGCGTAGAATATGAATTTTTGACTGAAGGTATATGGTTGCATACTGAAAGTAACCCCAATAAAATGGTGCCCCCTCAACTCGCACCAACTCTAAGAAATAGGGACTTAAAAATCGCCGTATCTCAATAATTAATAGCCC
>OX101790.1:20615200-20640974 GCA_944452715.1 Ophion slaviceki | reverse complement strand
GACTGGAAAAAATAAACAAATTTTAGTATTTTTCTTGTGAACGTTACGAATTGTGATCTCCGTCGTGAATAGATGGAGACACATTGATATAAAGGTTATTCTTATCGATTGTTATGATTTTCGATTATTGTAATTTCAAATTGTCTTTTTTCGGGCGATTTACAATGATAATAATGAAATCATCGAATAATAATAATGTTAATTATAATTATTATTCAATATTATGATTATTGATTTTGATCATCATCATTATCATTATTATTGATTATTATAATTATCATGATTATTTATTATTACTATCATCATCATGATGATTATTATCCATTAATATTATAAGTATTTATCATTATGATTGTCGTGATTATTTATTATTATTATTTTCAGCCATTATTGTCGTTATTTATATTAGGTTGGCAAAAAAGTTCATTCGGTTTTCGTCTTTTATTCCACTCTAAAAAACCGAACGAACTTATCTGCCAACCCAACACTCATTATCATTAGTACTGTTATCGGCATTATTACTATCAATTGCTGTTAAGTCGATAACACATTATTCGGAAGGCGGTAATTGTTATGATTACTGATTATTGTCGTTATCATAATAAGAATTATAAACTATTATGATTATTGATTTTTATCATTATTCATTACTATTATTGTTCATCATTATGATTATAACCATCACTATAATTAGAACTATTGTCATTATTATCCCTATCAATTGTTGATGAATCGATGACACATTTATTCGGAAGCTGATAAGTCAGGATAAATCGGTAAGTTATCAAAATTGACTAGTTGTATGAAATATACTTGATCGATTTGATGAATAAATTGAATATTTGTCGAGTTTTTCAATAGTGAGCAAAATAGGGTGATTTGCGTTAGAAATCTATTTACTGCACTAGTCATTCGCATATTGCGGTTATTTCTGGATGATTGCGCAACTCTGTGCTTTTTTCGGCGCCGTTGGCGGGTCTTCTCTCGAACGATCGCGGTTGCGTTCGTTGACATTGACACTGGCATTGGCATTGACGAAATCACGGGCCGAGTTTCGCGGGCTCTCTCTCTCTCTCTCTCTCCCGTTCTTTAAGTTTGACTTTGCTCGTTCAGCGCTTGGTCGAGATCGCAGCTGAAACCCAATTCTCTCACTCGCTCTCAAGAGTTACGTGTTGCTCTTGTATTTACATATATATATATTCCCTCTCTTATTACTGCCTCTCCCTCTCTCCAAGTAACGTAAGTGTTACATGTGCACTTTCTTACGTGCTCGTGAGAACGGGCGAGGAAGAGAGACGGAGCTCACAATGTGAAAGTTTCCTCTTCTTCGATCGCTGGAGGAATGAACGCAGAGAGAGAGAGCGAGAGAGAGAGAGAGAGAGAGAGAGAGAGAGAGAGAGAGAGAGAGAGAGAGAGAGAGAGAGAGAGAGAGAATGAGGTAAAGAGCAACGATATAAATGCTCAAAGGTGGAACAGGAAGAGGAACAAAAGCCCATTTGCAAGCAAGAATAAAACATGCAATGTCCCTTGTCTTTTATCGTGCCACTTTTCGACGTCAAAAGCCCCTCGTGCAAAGTTACATCTGTATAGTATTCGCTCGACCTAGATGATACTTCCTCCCCTTGAACTTGATATATATACACAAGGGGAAAGGTGATTTTTAAGACACTCGACTTTGAGTACCGTCTTCATGGCAGCCTACTGCCACCGTACACTATCCCGCGTAGAAATGTTGGGGTCCGATTCAGGGCGCGTTAAGTTGCCTGACTGCTTCGGCACGGCCCTTATAAGGCAGCCTGAACGCGCCCTGCTGGAAAATGTAACGTGTCACATATGGGCCTGACCTGGTTGCCTGATGAGGCCCTGTTGGGTTACCTGAACGGGCCCTTATCGGGTTTCCTGGGCAGGCCGCTATCGGGTTGCCTGATCAGGTTATCATAATACTTTCTGACGCAGCCAGAGCACGGCCTCTACAATCAATTTCAAATCCTACTATATATTTGTCAACATATTTTTTTGTTAAACTTGGTTACAAAAAAATGAAATCATATTACTTTAATGATTGTACTACATTACTTGAGTAATGTAATTACTCAAGTAATGATGTACGGTATGATTATACTATACTATTATACATTAAGGCGTTACCCCCACTTGTAGCGCAACAAAAGGCCTTTTTCATGAGTTTTTTTTTAAAGAAAACTACAAAACTTTTTTAATCGATCAATATACCATCTTAAAGAACACATCTTGAAGAACTTTCAGTAATTTTTTTATTGAATAATATTACATTGTTTAGTGGCAAATGGCCGTCAATGAAATAATGTTTTTATATACACGGTTTGCGGTGACCAACATTGCGGCGAAGTGGATCATCTGAAAAATAAATGCGGATGGATTTAGTCAAATATAAGTATAAACTAGTCTTTAATCGAAGGATTTTACAAAATATTCATTTTTCACAAAATGGCGGACAGTCAAAGTTAATGGTTCGATTTTAACGAAAAAAACGGCCGTTTTTGGCTATAAAACGGCCATTTTTTTCGAAAAAAAAAATCGAACGATTAAAGACCACATTTTTATGTATTAAATAAGCCTGCAAAATTTCAAGAAGATCGGTTCATTAGTGTTCGAGTAATCTTGGTCACCGACTTCAGAAATGCCATTTTGAGAAAAACGCGTTTAAAGTTTCAATTTCAGTTTACACCAAGAAAATATTTTTTTTTTGTAAACTTACATAGAGTCATCTATTCCGGGCCCATACGGAAGTATGGGCCCGGATACTTATACTTCAAAAAAATGCAATAAAAAAATCGATTTTTTTAAAATCGCAAGTGGGGGTAACCCCTTATGTTTATAATACTTCATGGTTATATTACTCTGAGCAATATAATTGTACGGTACCGGACCAGTTTTACGTTGTAGAATTTTTATTCCGAATCGTGCGGTTGCCCTCCCAATCCTTGGCATTGTTGATCACTTTTCCTAGGGCTTGCGCAAAATCTTTCGTACATATCGGAGCCGCGTTCTCGGTGTTATAATGTTTTGTTATGATGACTCCTATAAAATGAACATCGTGCTATAGTCGATTTTCATATTCATACGGATAAGGCCTTCATTAAGCGTTATGCATATGATTGATCCGCCCCCGACACCTCGAACGTATGAATAACATGACGAACACCTATAAACACGGTTAGGTTATACATACCTTGTTCCCACAATGGTGACACTTTCTGATCTGTGCTC
This sequence comes from Ophion slaviceki, assembly GCA_944452715.1. Lineage (NCBI taxonomy): Eukaryota > Metazoa > Arthropoda > Insecta > Hymenoptera > Ichneumonidae > Ophion > Ophion slaviceki. The sequence continues at coordinate 20,637,725 of OX101790.1, read as the reverse complement.
TGATATTTACGAGGCTGCGGAAATCTTGTAACACATATCCGAGTTGCGTAACGTTTTTTGTCGTGACAGTCCATAACACCATTTTTTACGGAATTCAGGAATACATCGAAATTCCTAAGCTACGATGCTGTCGAATCGAAGTTTCTGTGTGGAAAATGAGAGGTTATGTGTATCGTTCGAATGCTGAGGCAGTTATAGGGCAAGCCTGTATATGGACCTATCAGGGAAAGCCTTAATAGGGCCTCACCTGGGAAAGCCTGCATAGAGCCTTCTCAGGGGAGGTCTTAGTAGGGCCTTATCAGGGAAAGCCTTAGTAAGGGATTATCAAGGAAAGCCTTAGTAGGGGTTTATCATGACAAGCCTTGTTGGGGACTTTTCGGGGAAAGCCTTAGTGGGGCCTCACCTGGGAAAGTCTGCATAGGGCGTTCGCAGGAGGTCTTAGTAGGGCCTTATCAGGGAAAGCCTTAGTAAGGCCTCATCAGGGAAAGCCTTAGTAGGGCCTTATCAGGGAAAGCCTTAGAGGGCTTCATCAGGACAAGCCTCGTTAGGGACCTTTCGGGGATAAGGCTTTTTCAGGAAGAGCCTTAGTAGGATCTCATCAGGATGGCCTTAGTAGGGCCATTTTAGTGTTGGCCGATTTGGGGTCTAAATACTTACAGCTCGATCGGGGCAGAATCGGGCTGTCCGTAATTGGTGGTACCGGTATCACACCCGGATCATGGCCGGATCCCGATCAGGCTAACCCTAAGAAATTTCTACGTGGGACGCAAGCCCCAATGTCTTCGAAATCTGAAATGTCTTCTGAAATCGCCTTTAGATAATGCAAGCATATTAATATTCAGGTCATTTCAAGAAACGTCCTGGTCCCAATTCGTTCAAAAGTATTTAAGGGAGGACCGAAAAAGTCATTTTTTCCTAGATTATTCATGTCGGATCCGGAAAAAAAGTATGTTATTAAGCACACAGTGAACTTATTTCGGTGAATTTCCATTAAAAAAAAATTTAATGAACAATGTTATTGAGGTTCAATGGAGGCTCTATATAAAAAATGTGATCCAACGGCCAGATCGATAATTTGACAATGGTTGATCTGAAAAATAAAAATTCGAAAGTTTTATGATCTCTATAAATGTAGTTCTCGTTGTATGTAGCCATTTTCCGAAAAAAATATCACAAAATAGCCGGTGTTAAAAAAAGTCTAATTTTGGCGACATTTTTACTTATAATAAATGTAAACTACAAATATAAACTATAAATAAAAAATAATCTATGTTCAACGATAGCTACTGCAACTACGGGAATTTTGGTTCTTATATTGAAAATCGGACAATTATAGCTGGAATTATGATTCCGTACAGGTCGAGAAAAGTCATTTCGAGAAAAACGCGATTGGGGATATAAACTGGAATATGGGGGATGTATCAAGGGGGAAGAACCCTGTAGAGATAGAAGTTAAAAAAAAATTTTTTTTAAATAAAAAAACGTGATTGAAAGTTTTAGTATATGTAAGCCGTTGCGCTACTTACTCTCACTAAATAGTCTGTAACTTGGTCAATTTTCAATATAAGTACATTGATTTTTTTTTACATATTATTGGATATGTATACTTAGAAAAAGTGGGAAAAAAGTCGATTGTGGGGACCCGTCAGAGTGGTGCCCCGCCTTAAGGACCACAAAACAGTCAGATGTTATAATAGCCAACTTCATATAGAGTTCGATATATACTTTCCCCATGTATATATTTGCATGTGTGTATATAAAAAACTACACCTGAGCTCGTCGCTCGAATCAATTAAATGCAGATTGCATTCCGATGAGCCATTAGGCTCGGGTGCCTCGAGCAGTTTATCGATCAGCTGTCATTTATCGAGTGCTAAATTATAATAAACTCGTTGCAATATTATAACGAACTTTACACTTTATTGCAAAATTGCAACAAGTATGACAATAATGAAAATATATTCATGGTTGAACTGTTCGATTGGTCTATTAATTTTTTATTGAAATTTATCAATAAAGTAATTGCACGTGCTATCAAAATACGTCGATTTTGAATTCAGTTCAATATTATCAGATTGATTTTCCCATTCATTAATTCGGACAATTTAAATCCTATCAATTATTTGAGATAATTAATTGATGAGGCAATCAGATAATTGACCAGATAATCAAATAATTTATCCGGTAATCAGAAAATTAATCAGATTATCAGATTATTATAAGGTGAGACAATAACAATGAATATTATCCAATGGCGTTATCGTAATAATTATTTGAGATGTTTTAAATCCCATTAATTATCGCAGATAATTAATCAATCAGATAACTACATAATTGACCAGATAATTAATCAGATAACCAGATAACTGAACAGATAGTCAGATAATCAGATAATTAATCAGATAATCAGATAATCTGTTAGATAATCAAATGATTAACCGGATTATCATATTATTATAACGCCAGATAATAATGATGCATATTATCCTATTGCGTTATTCTATGCATTAATTATTAATTTAGTTATTCCATTCGTTAATTACAATTGTTCCAATTCTATTAATTATTTCCGATAATTTTGATCCTATTAAACAGCAAAGACAATTGTAATCTTTTTAATTATCTCCGATAATTTGAATTCTGTTAAATATCGCAGACAATTCAAATCCTGTTAATTATCTCACATGATTTGAACCCTGTCGAATATTTCAGATAATTTAAATCCTGTCAATTATCTTGGATAATTAAAAATCGAACCCCGTGGATTCTTGGGACCAGCGAATTTTGGAGCACGCGTATACCGTAAATGTTGACGAGCCCGGTTTTTGAGCCACGCGGATCGTTACTCCAAAGCGCTCTTACCGTTAGCCACGACTATTTTTCAAAGCTATTGAATATCAAATGATCGTTAGATCGGACATGTGGGAGAAAAAAGTCGTCGAGTGTGGGATGTGGTAAAAGAGACAGACGAGACAGAAAAACCATGTAATGACGATATTATTATGCACACACACACACAAACACACATACACACGTGCATAACGGCGTATCAACTATTGTCTTCTGACGTAACGTGGGCGAGAGATCCAACGACCGATGATTGAGCGAAAAACGAGTGAGCACACGCGTTGCCCTAAAATTCCAATTCTTAAAGTCGTTACGAGCGCTCAACTCGACCATTTGCTTTACCGTTATCTGGGACTCACACGTGCGCGCGCGCGCGCCCAGTCGTTGCTTTTCTTTCGATTGGCGGATATCCTTTCGCCTCAGATCCGTTTCAGCATTTCGAGTCTGTGGCTTCGAACCCGTCATTACAATCTATGTCGACTTTTTTTTTGTTTGGAATACACTTTGCCACCTTTTTTGTATATTGTTTACGTCGGGACGCAGCTGCGGACTTTATGAATTTTGCTGAGACAAGAGAGGTATGCGACTGCACTTTTTCTTGAATTCTCGTTGTCTCAAGGATTGCAGTGTCATTGAGTGCATCAATGGAACAAATGTACAAACGATAAATCCGAAAATACACGAGGCAGATGTGTATATATATATTCACAGGCCACATTGCATGGGTAATTTTTTTAAGGATCACAGGGTGTTCAGAAACTTCCTGAGTAAATATATATATATATATATATATATATATATATACAGTCGAACCTCGATATAACGAATCTCTAGGGAAGTTCGTTATATCGAGGTTTCGTTACATCGAGATCATGTTCTTTAAAATGTTATATGAAAAAAAAAATTAGTAATATAAATATAGGGATATTTTTTAAAGAAAGAAAGGTTCAAATAAGCGCCATTTTTACAAGCAATTAGCAATTAGGGCACAATGTATATTATTATGTTGTTGTATAAAGGTTTCGGTGTCTATCGGAAGGGAATGGACAAATCTTCGTTATATCGAGGTTCGACTATATGTATATACAGGGTGTCCCTCTTATCTTTGCCATCCGAAATAACTCGGTAATTATCGACGTCACAAAAAAATGTTCCAGACAAAAGTTGTACGGTGTGAAGGGGGCCATCAAATGCAACCATTTTTTTACAGTCCGACCTCCGAATAAGAAACCAAAAGCCCCCAAGGGGAAGAGTTTTTCTTATATATCGCATACCCCCACCAGGTGCGCGCTCCGCGCTCACTACCTCTGTCTGTCTCTCTCGCTCTTTTCCGCGTGCGATCCTCTCAACAAGAAACTCGCTCGAACGAGTTGCAACTTAGTATTCCCGTCGCCCATGCAAAAACGTTTTCGACTGCGCGTGGACATTTATTTAGCGAATTTTTGTTTCACTTTAATATACATACTATTGAATATCATTGTGTACTACTGGATCTGAATTACTATTAACTGTCAGAAAATAACCGAAACTGTAAAGAAGCGTAAGAGATCAGACTGTAGTAAACAAGTCGAAGAAAATATTACAGAATCTGCGCCACAAGGTGATCATTTAGACAAAGAGCTTTATGTCCATATTGTTTTATCCCATTTATATAAAAGAAGAAGTCAATATCTCTGAGGATTCATCTTCAATGGCAGAGTTCGACTCTCTCGGAAATATTCCACCGTCAGTTGAGTGCGTTGCGGATCAAAATAATACGCAACAAGACGAAAACGCTTTTCATTACGTCTCGGAAACTTTTGCTGTTTTATACGAAAATCTTTAAACGCCCTTCTTTGTTTTTATTTTATATGAAATCTTGTCAACACATATATGTATCTTTTTAATGAATACAAAAAATTTCTAATAAACTCGTAGATTTTTTATTACATTCACATCCGCACACACACATACTCACGCGCGCATGCCCACATCAATTTACAGTACAACGTTCACTCTATTTTGCCCGAATAATCTCTCCCAGGCTGGTTTCTTAACCAGAGGTTCCGCGCACAAAATTCTCGAGCTCGGAGTTCGAGTCGGAGTGGGGGAAGCGCTCGAGTGAGAAACTGGGGAAAGTTTCTTATTCGGAGGTCGGACTGTATTTCGATGGAGGCGCTGACGTACAGTGAAGTTCACCTCCACTTTTTTAAATGGAATGGAACATTTTTTTAACCATCTTGTGGAGCACTTCAAGCAGCATAAAAACATTAGGGGGTCAAAGTCATTCAAGGTCATTCAAGGTCGGTATCGATGAGACAAATCTAAATATCTCGGATCTCTACCAAATATTTGGTAATGATACGAGACATTTAGATTTGCATTTTATTTTAATAGGTGACCTTCAATGACCTTGAACGATTTTGATTCCCGAATGTTTTTTATGCGGCTTGAGGTGCTCCACAAGATGGATGAAAATAAATGTACCATTTCATTTGAAAACGTGGAGGTGAGCTTCACAGTGCGTCAGCGCCTCCACCGAAATTTAAAAAAAATGGTCGCGTTTGACGGCCCCCTTCACACCATACAACTTTTGTCTGGAACAAATGAAATACAAATGTAAATATCTCGGATCAATACCAAATATTTGGTAGCGATCCGAGATATTTGGATTTGTATCACTACCAAATATTTGGTAGATTTCCATCGCTGCCAAATATTTGGTAGATTTGGATCAGTACCAAATATTTGGTAGTGATCCGAGATATTTAGATTTGTATTTCATTTTAATAGGTGACCTTGAATGACCTTTAACGACTTTGACCCCCTAATGTTTTTTATGCGGCTTGAGGTGCTCCACAAAATGGTTGAAAAAAATGTACCATTCCATTTAAAAAAGTGGAGGTGACCGTCAGCGCCTCCACCGATAAAAAAATAGGATGGTCCAGTATGACGGCCTTCTCGAACACTGAAACTTTTGTCTGAAACATTTTTTGATATGATCAATAGTTTGAGTGTTATTGCTCTGTAACACTGTATGTGCCTCATCCTGTATATTGGGAGTACAAATAAGTCTCCGCCGTTTGACAAAAGATGGCCTCACCAGGAGGATAGGATCGACATTGTCAGGTGTAAAACGTCATATCATAAGGTTGGACATCTGGCATGAAATCAGCATCACATAATTTTTTTCGTGCGAAAATATCGAGCTTTGAGCCGAATTAGCGTCATTTGCGGGAACTCTTGCGTTTGGCACGAATCGCCCACCAATGATGCTTCCAATTCCGCATCTTCGTTTCGGCCTCCCACTACGTTCTTTGTCTTCGACGTCAAACTCATCGTTCTTAAACTTTTGAAACCACTCACGACAACTTCTTTCACTGAGAGAAGCCTCACCATTTGCGTCTACAAGTAATCGATGCGCCTCAGCTGCAGATTTCTTTGAACGGGAGGGTAGGGGTTTCGGTGTGAAAAAAAACACTTTTTTGCGAATTTTTTTCATCTATATGGATAGAGTAAATTTATTGAACCCTTTTGTACATTGTTGAGTGTCATTTCAAGACCATTCCGTGAAATTTGTACGCGAAAATATCCACAAACAAGCCGGTGACAAAGCTTTTCCAAGAACGCCTTTGGAAAAACACGATTTGCGGTGTTCGCTGTATCTCAGCTAGAAGTTATCTGAAATCAAGTACCATTAAAATTTAGTCAAAGTGTCATCAAATCCTCCCCCCAACGGTCTTTGATAATTTTTTTTTCTTTTCTAAATTTTTGGTGGTCATGTAAAGTGAAAAGTGCTATTTTTCACGAAAAATTCCGCCATTTTGGGGGTGGAAAACCCCCTTAATGTAAAAAAATCTCAAACTAACCGTTGGGGGGAGGTATTTTATATGTAGAAAGTGTGTACCAAGTTTGAAATAAATCGGTCATGTAGTTTGCAAATGGCAGTGAACACGGACTTTGAAAAAGTGGTTTCAAGAAAAACGCGGCACCGGCTTGTTTGTGGATATTTTCGCGTACAAATTTCACGGAATGTTCTCGAAATGACACTTAACAATGTACAAAATGTTTCAATAAATTTACTCTTTCCATATAGATGAAAAAAATCGCAAAAAAGTGTTTTTTTTTTCACTCTGAAACCCCTACCCTCCCTATCGCAATATCCACTATCGCAAGTGGGGGTAACCCCTAAGGGGTTACCCCCACTTGCGATTTTGAAAAAAATCGATTTTTTTTATGGCATTTTTTTGAAGTGCAATTTGAAGTGCAGTTTTTTTTGACGCCCGGAATAGATGACTCTATGTAAGTTTACAAAAAAAAATATTTTCTTCGTGTAAACTGAAATTGAAACTTTAAACGCGTTTTTCTCAAAATGGCATTTCTGAAGTCGGTGACCAAGATTACTCGAACACTAATGATCCGATCTTCTTGAAATTTTGCAGGCTTATTTAATACATAAAAATGTAGTCTTTAATCGTTCGATTTTTTTTTTCGAAAAAATGGCCGTTTTACAGCCAAAAAACGGTCGTTTTTTTTCGTTAAAATCGAACCATTAACTTTGACTGTCCGCCATTTTGTGAAAAATGAATATTTTTTAAAATCCTTCGATTAAAGACTAGTTTATACTTATAATTGACTAAATCCATCAGCATTTTTTTTCAGATGATCCACTTCGCCGCAATGTTGGTCACCGCAAACCGTGTATATAAAAACATTATTTCATTGACGGCCATTTGCCACTAAACACTGTAATATTTTTCAATAAAAAAATTACTGAAAGTTCTTCAAGATGTGTTCTTTAAGATGGTATATTGATCGATTAAAAAAGTTTTGTAGTTTTCTTTAAAAAAATTCATGAAAAAGGCCTTTTTTGCGCTACAAGTGGGGGTAACGCCTTAAAGACGTAAAGAAGAGTTATCAAGTTCCCGCGTATGACGCTTATTCGGCTCAGAACTCGATATTTTCGCACGAAAACAATTATGTGATGCTGATACAGAATTGCTAATTTTCAAGGTTATGCCAGACGTCCAACCTTACGATATGACGTTTTGTATCTGATAATTTCAACCATAACCTCCTGGTGGGGGGCCATTTTTTGTCAAACGGCGGAGACTTGTTTATACTCCCAATATAACTCAATAAACTAAAACCCAAGTATGTCAATTGTGAGAAAAAGTTCACCCGACTTGCTCGAATACTCGTCAGGTCCGACATTTAAAGAACGTTTAATTTTCCACTTTTTCTTTACAGGCAGACAGTGTTTGTTCCATAACTTTTCCCGAGGCTGTTTCCATCATCAAATTATATTTGCATATATTCTGAGCCGGTGAAACGACGAGGATGATACGATCCGCGGGCAATGTGACATCGCGGTCCAAGGGGCAAAGAGCGACATTTCTGGCTCGTTCTACTTTTATATATATTTTTAACGCTCCCGAGTCCGTTTCCTTCCACTTTTTTTTCACTCCAAGATCACGAACACACCTTCCATCGGGCTACTTTACGTATGCCCCCCCCCCCCCCGCCCCCCAAGCCTCATCGCTCTCCGTCGGCTGGGGCAAAAAAGAGAGCGCTCCCTCTCGCGGCCTCCACCAGTAAGTATTTACAGTTAAAGTCTCTCGTTACATAATAAATGTAAAGACGGAAAAAAAGAAAAACGAGAACGTGACGGAGCGGTCGAGCGAGCGGCGGTGGCAATGGAGGGAAAGGCAGGGGGAAACGATTCTTATGTGTCTCGTCTTCTGGTTGAATCATGATAACGGATCGTTATGTGCCACCGGGCTGATCTTACCGATTCGGCACGAGTTACGAACGTGACTCCTTTTTACTCTTCCTCCATGAAAAGTACATACACGCCGTTATTGTTTTTGTTCCGATTACTGTTATCGCCGCGTGTGGCGAAATATTTGTAAATCCACCAGTGTTGTAATGTTTTATTTTTATTTCTCTTCGTTTTTATTTTTCTTTTCTTATCGCCGCGAGTTAAAGAAAAAAAAAACGACGCCCTATCGCTTCCTGGCAATGCGGCAATTCTCCTTATCGTGCACGATTGCATATTTGCCAGATGCGGTTGAAAAAACAATTTTTTTATCTCAATTTTGGACAACGTTGGTTACGAACGTTCTTTCCTGCTTTGAGGATGTATGGGATGAGGCTTTTTGTTGAAGCCTGGCATTGGATCTCCCATACATAAATTCCGCGCAGTATTAATTATCAGACATTATTTTGTTATCGCAATTGTTATGGGGTTAGGCCACAACGGGTATAAAATCATGTGCGAATTTAACAATTTTTTTTTCGTATGAAAAAGTGATTCACTCGTAAAATTAATTACACGTCTATTTAGTATGAATATCAAGCTGTTAGAAAATGTATATTTTTTTTTTCGATGTACAAAATGGCCGACTACTCGAAACTTCTCGAAACAGCTTTTTTCCAATTGGCGTGACAAATAAATTCGACAATTTTCACTCGATTTACTTCAAATTTAAAAGTTATGTTCCTAATTGCATTTCGCAGAGAAGTACGTACGGAATTTCTGATTAATCGAAAAGTTTTCGTTTTATGAGCAGTTTATGAGCAGTTATAACGAAATTTTTCACTGAAAATTCATTTCTTAAGGCGTTACCACCACTTGTAGCGCAAAAAAGGCCTTTTTCATGAATTTTTTAAAAGAAAACTACAAAACTTTTTTAATCGATCAATATACCATCTTAAAGAACACATCTTGAAGAACTTTCAGTAATTTTTTTATTGAAAAATATAACATTATTTAGTGGCAAATGGCCGTCAATGAAATAATGTTTTTATATACACGGTGTGCGGTGACCAACATTGCGGCGAAGTGGATCATCTGAAAAAAATGCGGATGGATTTAGTCAAATATAAGTATAAACTAGTCTTTAATCGAAGGATTTTAAAAAATATTCATTTTTCACAAAATGGCGGACAGTCAAAGTTAATGGTTCGATTTTAACGAAAAAACGGCCGTTTTTGGCTATAAAACGGCCATTTTTTTCGAAAAAAAAAATCGAACGATTAAAGACCACATTTTTATGTATTAAATAAGCCTGCAAAATTTCAAGAAGATCGGTTCATTAGTGTTCGAGTAATCTTGGTCACCGACTTCAGAAATGCCATTTTGAGAAAAACGCGTTTAAAGTTTCAATTTCAGTTTACACGAAGAAAATATTTTTTTTGTAAACTTACATAAAGTCATCTATTCCGGGCCCATACAGAAGTATGGGCCCGGATACTTATACTTCAAAAAAATGCAATAAAAAAAAATCGATTTTTTCAAAATCGCAAGTGGGGGTAACCCCTTAAGTTCAAATACCTACAACTTTTGAATAAAACAATATTTTTTTAATTCCGTACGTACTTCTCTAGGTATTCTAATGTAGATGGACGAGAATTTTCGTTTTTTTGTTCTAGATAAAAAATTGTGGCTGCTAAATGTCACGCCGCGGAGCGCCTAAAAAAAGATAACGAAAGAAAATATTAGCAGCCGGCTATATTGTACACAAAAAAATTCTAACAGTTTGATATTCATACTAAATAGATGTGTAATTAATTTTATGAATGAATCACTTCTTCATACGGAAAAAAATGATCAAATTCGCACATGATTTTAACCCGTTATTGTGGCCTAACCCCTTAAATTGACCAGTATTTTTTTTGCCGTAGGTCTATGGATGGTGCTTGCGTTTTTGCTGGAAGAAAGAAAAACATCTCACGTTCGAATGGTGCATCAAAATTCCGATTGTTGCGTAAAGCAATCGAAAAATCGATATCCATAGGAATTTAGTCATCAGCAGAACTGAATGCACGGAGAGAAATGTATGGTGTTTTCAACCACATTCTAAATATATTTTATATTGCCCTGAGGGAACAATAATATTTTATAGCCATGGTTACTGCCTAAAGTGTAGTACTGCTTATTGATATTTTAGCAGTTGCATGAAATATGCTCATATGTCAACTGCAACCACGAATCTTATAAGTGTAAGTTTATTGTTCAATGCTATATAATATCCACTATATTTTCATAAAATGGAATAATTTCATATTATAAAAAAATTTCATATTATAAAAATATTTTTATATTATAAAAAATGTACTTCACCAAGGTCCTATTAGTGAACAGGGCTGAAATAAATATACATTGATTAAGGGAGGGGGGGGGGGGGGGTTCGGTCAATTCGCTATAAAGAAGCATATTTACGATATTTTTTTTTTACGACACAGTTAATATATATTTATTTATATAATTAGAATATCATAAAAGGACATTTGAAGAATAATCTGTTTCTGTTAAAGTTTTCATTAATAATTATGCAGAAGTGAGCCATTGACGGCAAATCTTCGCAGACGCCTGAAAAAAAGTTACATTGCGGTGAACCGCATAACTCGTCCCTGGATTATCTGAAATAAAAAAAACCGAAATGATTTCATTAGTCGATAAGTTCCTTAAGGTAACGCTGTCCGGGTTTTTTAAATCGATTTTTGATTTTTTAATTTTTGGTTACACTTAGAAGTGAAAAATCTGATTTTTCGTTAATGTAAACGAAAATTTTATTATTGTAAAATAAATTTAAATTATAAAAAATGAAAAACTCGACAGCGTAACATCGTAATTTATGTGTAGGAAGAGTGTGTGAAATTTCAAAAGGATCGGTGCAGTAAGTATATTTTGAGCTAGTGAGTTAAAGATGCTAAGTGTGAGAAAAACGCGTTTGAAAGTTTCAAAGATTTCTACACTAGAAAATAAAAAATTAAATATCGATAAACGAGTGTTTTTCACATATACTTGTACAGAATAATCGATGCCAGGCCCATAAAGCATTCATATGACAAAATAAAAAAAATACCGTACTCCCCCCCCCCCCCCAAATGTTGTCTGTCATTTGTGACAATGTTTTTAGTGATTTGTACCATATTATGAGGTTTTACTTGAAATGCTTCCCAATTACACAAAAATTAATATTTTCAAAATCCCCTACGTATTTCACTAGCTATACTCATGTAAATTAATAGAATTTAAAAAATTCCACATTCCGATTTGCGTCAGTTATACTACCTGCCGCAGATCCTCTCAAATTCAACATGCCTCGCGGGAGTGGCTCCAGCGTCACCATTTTGCATCATTTTTTAATGTAATTTTTTTTTAATCACTTGAACATATGACTAATAACATCCTTGAATATTATTATCCTCTTACTTGTCCTTCCACCCAAACAAAAATCGCATTAAATCACTTAATTTTAGACGTTTGCAATGGTGTAAGCCTTTAAGTTGCCTGTCTACTAAATGCATAGAATAGTTCATGAATCCAAAATAAAACAAAATGGGCATCTGAGAGTTCCATCGCGATGATTTTCTATTATAATTCGTAATGACCTCCTGTAATAATTTATATCGAAGAGGATACATTGCTCACACATGGAATCGAACCTGCAACCTACCAGCCTATCTCTGCCTATACTACGCACGCTGCCACTACGCTATCGAGTGCTTGTGCAATCTTAATCGCAGATATGCCATAATAGACAAAAGTAATTCCGGCTGTACTTCCGTTCTTACCTCCGATTAAGGTGAAATTTTGCACAAATCTTCATTTCATAATATGAGTCACCGCTTAAATGGATTTTTGCCGCAGCGCAATAGTTTTGTGCCACATAATAGTGATTTGTATCATATTATATGCTACGACTTACTAAATGGATGATAATGCGCGTCCTGCAAGAATGGAAGGTAAACTAAAAGCCGAAGTGTTGAACTGGTGTACTATTTTTTCAATGCAACATACATGGAGGGTGTCTCAAAACGACCTGACATTTTTATTTATTAATAAAACGTATTATTTATTTGAAAAGTACGAGCATTTTTATGTAAATATAAGGTACAAACATGGAGGTTATGTGTGGAACACAATATCCGATAAATGCCATAAACGGTATGGCATTGGAAGACATATTCTTTCAACAAGACGTGCCACACTGCGGGCGAAACAATGTAGTTATTGCAGACGAAGTTTCACAGTCGTGTTGTCTCGCGCCGCGGAGATGTGAGTTGGCCACCAAGATCGTGCGATTTGACGCCATTGGACTTCTTTCGTTGGGATTTTCGGAAAAGAAAAGTGTATGCCAATGATCCATAGACCATTCCGGAGGTCAAGGAAGCAATTGGACGCACCATTAATGAAATTAGTCCGCAATTATGCCGAAATGTTATTGAAAATTTTGTCAAAAGAGTGAACGTTTGCAAACAGAGACGAGGCGGCCATTTATCGGACATTGTGTTCCAAGCATAACCGCTATGTTTGTACCTTATATTAAAATAAAAATATTCATAATTTCCAAATAAATAATACGTTTTATTAATAAATTAGAACGTCAGGTCATTTTGAGACACCCTTTAAGGTGCGCAACTAAGTTCCCGGGTTTCACACATGGATGGCGCTAGCGACACATGTAGTCGGCATACAGGTCTGAAATTCAGTGTCTTTATAGCTTGGACATCTGTTAAGAATACCCAGTCGTAATATAAACAAATATCGCAACACAACGACTTTTTTTCTAACCTCGAAAATGTCAAAGTTTGGGCCAAATAAACAGCATTTGCGGGAAACATTGCTTTTCTGCTTCAACCTAAAAAAAAAAACAGCAGCTGAAGCACGTCGGTTACTTGAGGAGGCCTACGGCGAACATATACCATCAAAAACACGTGTGAAGATTGGTTCAAGCGGTTCAGAAGTGGCGATTTTGAGACTGGAGACAAGGAGCGCTCGGGAAGACCGCAAACATTTGCGGACGCCGATCTGCAAGCGTTATTGGATGAAGATGACACTCAAACAGAAGATCAACTTGCCGAGGCGTTAAATGTGACTCGGCAATGTATTTCGAAACGTTTGCACGCCATGGGAAAAATTCATAAGGAAGGAAAGTGGGTGGTGCATGAGTTGACTGAGAGACAAATGGAAAAATCGAAGAGCCACTTCCGAAATGTTGCTTTTGCGGCAGAACAGAAAGAGTTTCCTGCATCGAATTGTTACTGGCGATGAAAAATGGATATATTTCGAGAATCCCAAACGCAGAAAATCGTGGCCTTCACTTGGCGAAGCGTCAACATCGACGGCACGGCCAAATCGCTTCGGAAAAAAGACAATGCTCTGCGTTTGGTGGGACCAGAAAGGAATCGTGTACTATGAGCTGCTAAAACTGGGCGAAACCGTCAATGGGCATCGCTACCGACAACAACTAATCAATTTGAACCACGCATTGCTCAAAAAACGGCCAGAATGGGACACGAGACACGAACGTGTGATATTGCAGCACGGGAATGCTCCGTGCCATCGCAGTTCCATCGTCCAGGACACCATAAAAACATTGAAATGGGATCTGCTACCGCACCCGCCGTATTCGCCAGACCTGGCCCCTTCAGACTATCACTTGTTCCGGTCGATGGCGCATGGCTTGGGTGGGCTACACTTGGCCAATTACGATGCAGTACAAAATTGGTTGGACGAATGGTTTCAGTCCAATGACGCGTCTTTTTATCGTCGCGGTATTTATGTATTGCCAGAGAGATGGCAGAAATGTGTAAATAGCGAGGGCCAATACTTCGAATGGACCATTTTTGTATTTGTCGTGAAATTTTCGACTTTTTATTGGTGAAAACAACCCGGAAACTTAGTTGCGCACCTATGTAACAGTTTATGAGACACACGTGGTTCTTAAAACTACTGAGCAGTGGTTGCTCCAACTGCAAATGATATACGTCTTCGCTATTAGTAAACATTGGCATCGTTTTTTTTGCGAATAGTCACTCTTCTTAAGGTCTTCTAAAAAAGTATACTCGACAAACGTTATCGTTAACCATATCAATTGTACAAACTTGAAAACAATAGCATAAGTTTGACTTAATAATACCTAACTTACAGTACACAACATGAGTATGTGCGCCGATTTTGTGATAGCACTGAGTTCAGCATGGTTATGTTGTCAAGCCTTTTCCAATAATTGATTATTATTTTGGGAATAGTAAAAAAAAGCCACCCAAATCGCATGTTTAGATATAGTTTTTACTTATAGTTGTGTTAACCATATTATGATTTCGTCGTCAACAAACCATAACGAATTTACTATTCTCTCTTTTACCGTGAGTGTTTTTCGTAAATACCATGGACTTTTCTCTCAGTCTACAACGACACATGTCGCTGCTGGATTTTTCGAATATAATCGAGCCTGGTCATGCTTAAAAAACAAATGTCTTGGGCAAGATTCCTCATAGGGGGGGGGGGATTAATCGTGTACTGAAAAAAATAGAATATTATCCTAACAATTGTTTGTTCGGTAATTTTTTTAAATAAGCGACTATTTCGAATAATGACTCATTTATTGGGTAATAAATGATGATATCCAGTCGTGGGAAGCTGAAATTGACTCCTCCATATACAGTTATGGGGTTTTGAAGATTGCGGAAACACGTGATAAAATAGAGCATTTGTGAACATTTCAACGCCTATATTGGGTCCACCCCCAATGGGTGGCGGGATTTATAACAGAAGCCTTCCTCAATACAAACGAACCCAACCCCCTCCGGCGTAAGGGTTTTAGTACAGGAGTTTTTGAAAAATTCAAAATTATTTTATTTCGGTTTGTTTGGGATTTCAGTTTCCCCGACTGAATATCATCATTTATAACCCAATAATAAAAAAAAATAATAAATAACAAATGAAATAACCCAATAATAAATAAAAAAATAGCAAAACAAATTTTAGGCACATTCTTCGGAAGCCACTTATCTAAAGAATTACCGTTAACTCCATCGAACTAACGAACACTCGGAACAATAAAATATTTTCGTGTTTTATCTCAACAATTCGTTGGTCACCTGTGATGAAACAATTTCCTCGATGCAAGTGTTTTTTTCCCCCAATGTACCGCCGAGACACGTGTTTTCCGTTGCGGCAAGGACGCACTCGCGGCCCGAGTGTTTTTCAAGTTGATCATGTGCAAACGCTTATCGATGTATTTTTTTTTCCTCTATCGATTGTGCGGATGCGAACGGGCGCTCTCGGTGGATCGTGGATACTTCCGCAAGCGTACGTCATTTCCGGATGTGTCGAGGCCTTTGGGGGGAAGGTTGCCTCGAGAAAATCAATTTCCATCGACGAATCAACTTCCGATATCGCCACTCTCCTAATACGGGTATTTTCTTCTTTTTTTTTTCATCCGACACAAGCGTCGTAAATTGTCGTGAATTTTCTCTTTATCACTCGAGGCGACTCTCGACAGGTATGTAATTCTTCGCCGCGTTATAGTTACGTATATTTTACAACTCACGTGCGCACGCACACTAACACACGCGCGTGTATTTTCATACATATACATATCGACGGCAAGGTCTGTTCCGACCTTGCGTACGTGAATTTATCGCCATTGCGTTTGCCTTTTTTTTCTCTCGGTGCTCATGGTTACCTTTTATCCTCGAGCGAGCAAGCAGAGATCTCTTTGAACGAGGAAGGACGTCGCGAAGCTACACACTATTAGCACGAACCGCCAGACCTGCATGCACACCAACATACGAGAAGGGGAAATGGTTATTTTGAAGCTGTTGCATCTGTGCAATGTTGACTATCAGCACATCTGCCTCTTTTGAGGAAGCGACCTGATGTTTTGTTTAAACGGATCGTTAATTTTAGGGACGAGACGGTCCTTGAGATGACCTTTGGCATGAATACTCATACGTACATTTATTTTGAGTGGATTTTTGAAGACGTTGGGGTTTGCATAATGGTGAGTATGGGGGTGGTAGGCTGCTGCGAGGCTGGATTACAATGTCCGATGCTTCAAATAATCTTTCCCCGAATATATACAGGGTGTCCCAGAACTGAATGCGTTTCCTGAAATGAGGGTTTGGGGGTGAAATTCCGAGTCGATTGTTGTAAGCATGTGTGGGTCTCAGATCAACCCCTGAATTATTATGAATTTTTCAAGGCGGGCCAATCAGGTGCGCCCGATGAGCCGGCGTACGTCGGGCAGCGATACGCCCGTCTAGCGGTGTCTGGCGGGAGCACCGCGCCTGATTGGGCCGCCTTTAAAAATTAATAAAAATTCAGGGGTTGGTCTGAGACCCACACATGCTCGTATCAATCGACTCGGAATTTCATCCCCAAATCCTCATTTCAGGGAACGCATTCAGTTCTGGGACACCTTATATATATATATATATAGGGTGGACCATTTAAGGGGCTATACCAGTGTGACACTTTCAAATAATCGATTTGTTGTTGCCTTTTTCGACAGTTTATACTTTTAAGAATATCCTGTAAAAATTTCGTTTCATTTCAAATATCATTTTATCTTGCAAAAAGCGATAGTTAAATCTTTAAAAGCGTTTTTCTGGAAATTAGATTTTTCAAATTTGCTGACGTTGTAACTCAAAAAGTAATTATCCGATTGACTTGAAATTTGAACTGAGTACTCTTGAATATATTTACTCTACAATGACGAAGGATATTTTTGATTGGATGAAAATTGACCATTTGGCATTGAAAAAAACGATCATTTTATAGGCAAGAAAACAGACTTTTTTTTCGTAACAACGCCATTTTGTTAGACTTTGATATTTTTCGAAAATCCTACGTCATTGTATAGGAAATGCCTTCCAGTTTAACGACATTTTTTCCTTTTTCGGTTTCAGCTACTCAATCAGCCGGAATCATGTCAGCAGTCGAGGAACTTTTTTTTTGACGCCTCCGAAGGCAGCGCCTAAGTCGCTTGGATTTCAATATTTTTCTATGACAAAATTATGTAATATAGGTCAAATATAGCCAAATATATTATTAATTTTCCGAAACATTTAATTGAGTGCCTTTCTTCCAAAAAATTCCCGAAAAATTCCCCTTAACCAAATATCTCCCATGCCTTTAAAGTTACGAAAAATATGTCAGGAGGTAATTTAATTAATTTCAAAGGGCTAATACAGTGGTGAAAAATTCATTTTTGTCAAACTCATAGTTTTTGCGGTCTCAATGTCATCAATGGTATTTCAAATGGGAACATGTTTTTTTTTTTAATTAAGTCGATGTAGCTGATATTCAGACGAATCCAATGACCTATGATATCATGACCTTGAAATGATTTTTCACCGAAATATTTTGGTAAAATGATATGAATTGACAATAACTAAGCAATTTGTTTAAGTAATTGGCACGATATGCATAGTCCTTTTTTACACCGTAGGCTATCAAAGTCAGATGTTCGAATTCGTTTGTATGAAAATTCTGCATAAGATCTTTTTTCACAAAGTTTCCTAAACATTTAAGGTTCAAGACTTCCCTAGATAAAACAAATAACCAAGAGTATGTTTGGAAAAACGGATAAAAAAGTTATCATTTGTAGAAATGGCATGCGAAAAACCAAAAGCAGATGATTTTTATCTCGAAAACCGTGGGACTTTTGATAAACTGAAATTCCGGCATATACTAGGACATGATCTGACCTATCGACAGTTGCAGGATCATACATTCATAACAGGACACCCTGTATATACACGTATAGCGTGATTCTATATATATTGAATTAGAAAAACACACTTGACGGTTCCACGAGACTGTCAAGGATACAGCCGATGATTTAACACGCCGATCGCATGACAAATCATACCAAGCCCGCATACTTACGCACGTCCACTACGAACGAAACCCACGGGATTTTTCTAATCCCGACGATTCAATCACAATCGTTGTTTTTTCTTTCGTGATATTTCAAGTTCGAAATATCACGAAAACAAAGTCGAGTCTTGTGGGCACTTTTGCTGAATCGACGATATTGCGAAATTTCACACTGCCCTAGGCGATGTTCCTGTTTGAGTGACGTAGACTGATGGGGTGGTTGTCGAAGTGGATTTTGGTAGACTTAGAGCATGCCACTTGATTCATCCGGATACATGAAATTTGTTGGGGGGTGCCCAGAGTCTACTGCATCGCTATAGTGATTTGATAGGGACGCCGCACGCGTGGGGTCCACATTGGAATCCAAATGGATTCCGCGCGATTTCCCGATTGACGTCGTTTGACAATTTCTTATTTGAACTTCTGAACCGGAATTTGGTGGATCACAGAATATAAACGAAATATCCTTCCGTGATCTCGTGCACCAATTTGTTGGAGAGTCCCAAGATTCACCCACATCTCTACAGGGACTTGTTAGGGACACCGCAAATAGGGATCCAATTGGGTTCTGCACTGTTCCCCGATGACGGCCCCTTGAGAATTCTCACCACGTTTGCGTTGAAAATATGTGAAAAGTGACGGGAAAAAACTCGGCGTGTTGAAACATAACCTGCACGCTTCGTGAGCGTGAAAGTGTGTGGTGATATTGTGTCACAGCGCAGCAAAATAAATAACAAACGATAACTACAGTGGATTTTCAATTACAGGATTCAAATCGATTTTTAAGATTTTTTTTACCGGGTATCCCTCTCTGGAAGCCCAATTTGAAGGGTCAGAATGGCGAATTCTTTTCTAGTAACACATTGGTTGGAATGAATTGGTTTTTTCCCAGCATGCTGTACACATGTTTGTGGTTACAATGTATTTTTTTCGGAATAAAATCTTTCAAAGAGTTCGTGGTGCTGCAGTTGGCGTTCCAGTCTTCTAGCGGCGAGGCCCAAAACGGCGGGATCTCTACCAGACTCATATGTAATCTGAAACGAAAACACCATTTTTTTCTTTAAATATATCCAACTGGCTATGGGTTCACGATCCACTTTTCGAAATTTCGAAAAATACGAAAAATGACAGCTTCTCCAAAGAAAACCTCATTTTTCTCTTGAAAAACAGCATGCTGAAGTCATTGTTATTAACAAATGGTTCAGCCAATTAAAAAATGCGATCGTGAACTCAAAATAACTACTGTTTGAACGCTAGCTGTGCAAATTCAAGTCAATATTGTGAAAGTTATTCAAGATATCAATCAAGCCGTGTCAAGATATGTAGTTTCGAGGTAATCGCGTTCAAAGTTTTGGTACATTTTCTACACGATTTTGTGAAATATTGTCGTCTTTGCGCTAATCAGTGATTCCGGCACCATACGAGTGTCCTTCTTCATCGTCGAGATCGTGGCGCACACCTAATCTATACAATCTGCGAGCAGTTCGGGGCTCTTTTGAGTGCTCTTGTGCTTTGATGTCCACTTTCGTTATACGCGAATCATCCTTAAGGCGGGATATACATTTAAAACGATAAAAAAATCGATTAATTTTTTTTCCTCTTTAAACGATAGAACTACACATGTAGAATATTTTCCTAGAGTTTCAAAGCGAAATTCGAAAAACTTCAAACGTTACAGCCCGTCAACGCTGTGCCTCACCGTTCGGATTCGGAGCGGGCGTGAACTTCAAACGCGTTTTTCCCAAA
The DNA here is from genome assembly GCA_944452715.1 of Ophion slaviceki. Taxonomy (NCBI): domain Eukaryota; kingdom Metazoa; phylum Arthropoda; class Insecta; order Hymenoptera; family Ichneumonidae; genus Ophion; species Ophion slaviceki. Next base: position 20,617,474 of record OX101790.1, on the reverse strand, counting down.
ACTGCATTATCGAAATTGGCATGCAGGATACCCATGTAGGGTAATCGGTAGTGGCCAATGATTGGCCGATGATCGACGCCGAGTTTGCCAACATTGGCACTCGAGCTTGGCCCGATCATCGACCGAGCCTCGGATGATAAGAGCGGCCCGATAATCGCAATCAATATTGGCCCTAGAATGGCTTATGAGAATCGGCCGAGCATCGCGTAGGAGTTCATTCGAGAATCGGCCAACAATAAGTCCCCGTCAAGATTGCCATCGTTGGCACTCGAGCTTGGCCCGATTATCGACCGAGTCTTGGCGGATAATTGTGACTCGATGTAGATCACCAAAATTGGTCCTGCACTGCCAAAAAAAAAAATTAATTATTTTTGTATTGTAATTCGTCGTTACCTGGTCTTTTGAAACGATTAGTTCGAAGAAAAATTTCACCTATATGGGACTCGAACTTTGAACCTACCTACTCATACCTACGCACGCTGCCCCTATGCTACCGAGTGCTTGTAGCATCTGAACCGCAGATATGGCATAAGAGACCGAATGGATTCTCATCATTATTCGTATCACATAAACTATATCAATTAGTTAATATCATTGTGATAATTAGAGAGTTTTATCGAATGACATGTTATAAAATTTTCAAACATATATATATATATATATGATTTCTCTCTCTCCACCCTCTCTACCCCCACAGCCCTTTGATATGTGTGTTGCAATAAAGACAGACCATTAGTTAATTAGTTCAAGTTTAATTTGAATAAATAAATATATTTAAAATGAATGATTCCAATAATGGAATGCAATAGAAAAAATTTGATTTCACGAAAAATCTAGTTAAGTCAAATAAAGAATAAATAAATAGAGGCGGTTAGTGAATATTAATAGAATTTTTCTGTCAGTGTAGGATGGTTCATGAAAATCGGCAGAGTATCGCGTATGAGCTCGTTCGAGAATCAGCCAACAATGAGTGCATTGATTTGGTAGTATATTTGTTAAGAGTAATGTCCAATGGACTCGTGAAAAGTATTTATCTCGTCTCTCAATGACTTCGACGCGAAACAATGAATCGTCAATATACGAATTGCGGCTCGGTCATGCGTTACTCGGCCGAACATTGGCGTCGTATCGGCGAACCAACGTTGGCGAGTCTATACTTCACCAAACATCGGCCTCGTATCGACAAGCCAATCTTTAGCGAGTCTGTATTTTGCCGAACATTGGGCTCGTATCGGCATAAACATGATTGGCGAGTGTATACTTCGTCAAACATCGGCCTCATATTGATAAACCAATAATGAACGAGTCTATACCTGGCGGAACATTGGCCTCGTATTGGCAAGGCAATGATTAGCGAGTCTATGTTTGGCCGAACATTGGCCTTGTATCGGCAAACCAATGTTGGACAGTCAATACTCAGCCGAGCATTGGCGTACAATTGGGTAATCGATTATCGCCCCGCCAACATTGGTCCAAGTATTAGCCGTTGCGGTTCGATTGGCGAAACCTACATGGGAGTACTCAAAAACTTTTAAGTCGATTGAGTTGAAACTTGGTAGAAATATTGATATATTGGTACCTTTTACTTGACGAGAATTGTTTTTGGAAAATTAAAAAAAAAGTACTTTTTTAATCCACATTTTACAGAAATGTTGCGTGAAATGTAGATTTTTTTTTGTAAATGCGTGCCATTTTCTTAAATTTGCTTTTTCTTCATTTGTATTACCGTCACGTAGAAACTATACATGTTCTAACTGAAAAAATGTTTGAACTTCATTGCAAATCAACTGCACGCCGATTCGCAACTCCCGCGGCGATCTTGCTGTAACACTCTGCCGCAGCTCCGTTATTTTGATGATGAATTAATTGAAAAAATTGTTTTGTATACTTAAATATACTATTAATGTATACCTAAAGTTTGATAATTGTAGAATAATTATTTCTTAGTTTAAAAAATCCCTCTATATTGATTTTGTTTCCTGTTCAAATGTGTATCCCGCCTTAATCTTCACGCACACTGCTCCACTTAAATAGGCGTGACTTCGTCAATTTTTAGAATTTCAGTGTCCGGCTAGTCTGAAAATATTCTTGAAAGTTCACATTAATAACAATATGAACAAATCGATTTTTTGAAGTTTCCAGAGAGGGATACCCCTTAAGCTAAGATTTACACTTTTAAAGATCCACTTATTTTGCATATCCATGTATTGTATTTAGAAAAATCAACGTACGGAATGCGATGGGATCCATCAAGAATGGTATCGGACTCCGTTC
>OX101790.1:20577700-20610200 GCA_944452715.1 Ophion slaviceki | reverse complement strand
TCGCTTGACGTTGTCGTAAGTGATCCATTTTTCATCACCAGTCACCATCCGCTTCAGAAATGGGTCGATTTTGTTGCGATTCAGCCGCGATTCGTAGATGGAATTTCGGTCCATGAGGTTTTTTTTGCGTTAACTCGTGTGGCACCCATACATCGAGCTTCTTTTTGTATCCAGCCTTATTCAAGTGGTTCCAAACGGTTTTTTGTGCAATGTTTAGCTCCTGGGCAATCGAAACGGTTCTTACATGACGGTCGGAGTCGACGGTTTCCATTATTTTATTGACATTTTCGACAATTGGCCTTCCAGAGCGTGGTGCATCTTTGACATCAAAATAACCGGAACGGAATCGACGAAACCAAAATTGCGCGTGATTGGCTGTTACAGTATCAGGAACATAAACAATATTCAGATTTTCAGCCGCCTGGCTTGCGTTTTCGCCTTTATCGAAGAAAAACTGTAAAATATGGCGTATTTTCACCTTGCTGGCCATCTTTGACGCGCGCTCAAACAATATTGAGTCAAGCAATCACAAAACTGTCTGAGATGTTTATTTTAGTACGAAATTTTATCTTTCTAACGCCATCCCGCGTAATCCGATCGCACTTATACAACGCGAGATACGGATCACTAAAGCCATCTATTGCAAAAATATGGGATTTCTTTTTTACTACACCAAATATGTGTGTAGTGTATGTGTGTGTGTATGTGTAGACTAATCGTACGAGACTGGGCTAAAAAATGCCACAGGAATAACGAAGCGCGAAGTAGTGCGTGTGGTACCGCTGGCCTCTCTCTTTCTTTCTCCATGTGTCTCTCTTTCCTCGGTATCTGGGGCATTGGGTCACACGAGTGAGTTTCCCGTTTGACCCCGCCAGCTTGCGTCCGACTCCTTGCGCCTCCTCTTTCATTCTCTCCTCCTCCACCTATCTTCCCCATCATCATCGTCATCATCATCATTGTGTGGGCACGCGAGATGGTGGTTTGTCACAGGCGATCCCCACCCCTCTGAGCCTCCCTCCTCATCCACCTCCTTCACCCACTGCAATAGAGCATTCGTAATACATTCTCACCGAGTGTGCATACGCTCCATGATCGTTATTTTCTCGTAATCTTTCCTAACCGTAGAAGGCTCGCGATGACTGACCTGACTTGGTCCTAATTGGGATTGTGTACGTTTGCGTGTACCTGCTGATGAAATCAACCCGCGCAGAAGTTGTCGTAGGGATCCAATTGAATTCCTGTCCCGACTTCCTGGTAGGGATCCAATCGGTCATCGCTTTGGATGTACTAAAACGTCACGCTCGTTGGCCGGGATTGGCGCAACATTGGATTCTCATGGGGATTCTCCATTGGAATGTACGAATCCAATCGAAATCTCAAAGGATTCCTACATTGTTGAAATAATCAAATACGATTCTCGATGGATTCCATCGCAATCTACACGTTGAAGTGTGTAATCAAAACATATAGTTGATGATAAGAAGTTGACCGATCGGGAAATCCTATAGGGGGTCTTCCTTCTTCGTCTAGTCCATCTACCTCGCAATGCCGATCGATGTCTTCACCGCGCGTTCCGTGTTGCATCGATTGACGGTTACAAAGACGAAACCCGGATCATCAGCCGCGGGATTCGATGTGGGCCACGACCTTCTGCTCTACAGGGGTCGCTTTGCCACGTTACTAGCGTTCAGAGAGAAGACGAAGAGAGAAGTACCCACGATGTGGTGCAATCAAAAGACGCAACGGGACACCCGAGAAGACGAGTCGAAACAGCGCGGAGAGCAAAAGATCGCGAAATTGAGTAACCGGAGAGGGATGAGTCTGCGTTTTAACAGCAATTCTATACTTTAGGCTCGCTTTTCAAGAGAGAAGCCCCTCGGGGACATTGCGGCTATAAGCGCGGGTGTCGAAGACTCCGTGAAGTCATTGACGCAATTGAGAGTTGCACTTTGTGCACGACGCGGAGATTTCGCTACCGACGAGCCGGCATCAGGCCTGGGCACGATGAGGCTTCAGTCAAGCTTATGTGTGTATATACGTAGCATTCGATAGAGATTCTAAAGTCATTGGTATCCCACGGAATCATACCGCGCTATTAAGCGAATCCAGTAAATGTATACTACTCAAAGCCGTCCATTGGACCTGATGATTTCGCAATTTGTGAACCTTCCACGGTGGGGTGTCGATTCTCAGCATGCCCTCGGGCACATTTTATCGTGTAAATATTCCAAAATGAATTCGGTCAGTTACTTGTTGCGCCTATCCAAAGCCTATGAGCCGCCAATCACTGAACGACTGTACCGTTCATTTGATTCGACTCCATCGCATCTCTATAAAACTAGCAAAATATATACTCCGTTATCTCGCAATGAACGCGTAAGCAGCACGCGCCTCAATCCTCTCTCTCTCTCTCTCTCTCTCTCTCTCTCTCTCTCTCTCTCTCTCTCCCTCTCTCTCACACACACACACACACACGCACGCACACACACACACACACACACACACACACACACACACACACACACACACACACACACACACACACACACACACACACACACACACACACACGCACGCACGCACGCACACACACACACGCACACACACACACACACACGCACGCACGCACACACACACACGCACGCACGCACGCACACACGCACGCACACACACGCACACACACACACACACACGCACACACACACACGCACGCACGCACACACACACGCACGCACACACACACGCACGCACACGCAAACGCGCACACACACACATACACACACACACACATCACAGACGCGATACCCATACAGCGCGGGATCTCTCGTTTTATCGCAGCAACATACCGCGTGCACCCCAACTCCCGCGCGATTTACGATGCTGCAAAGCCAGACGCATCATTCGCGGCGGGAAAGAAAAAGGCGAAAAAAACGGCACACCGTCGGTGCATGCTTCGACGAATTCACCTTTCAATCTTGTTACATCGTCGTTATACAGGCTATAATAACATCATAGGAGGTGGCCATAACTTTTGTCATTCCCTGCCATGTCTAGACAACACCACAATAGGCATATTTTTGAATTGTTTTTTTTTGTTATTTTCATGTCAATCGGACGTGCTCACACGGTGTTCGGAAGGCCCGCAACGACGTCACCAACAGGCTGCGCTGCGGGCATGAAAATTAATGCGGTGTGCCCCGGATACGCTCGATGGCGTTCCACATCTTGCACCGTCGAGCCGGGCAATCTGGAGCAAAGGTGAGAACCCCTCGCCGCACCTTCCCCCTTTCTCGCAGCGAGAGAAACAGCGAATAATGTATCGTGCGGACACAAAGTACGGGAGAGAGAGAAAGAGCGAGAGAGAGCTGCGATCTAACTGTGAGTCTCTTTTAGCATCGCGTAATTCAGCCTGAAGAACACGACGAAGATGAACCCTGCCACGCAACAACTCGCGGACACCTGGTGATCTTCCATTATAGGACTAGACGTCATACCCTAACGTTTGGATTAATCGCTGTCGCGCTCGTCCTCCAATCAGGTCCATTTTTCCAATGACATTCCCGGCTTGTCCTCTTCTTGCGCGCTGCACATGCTGGTTGCTCCATTTCGACAGGTCTTTTTCAATGTTCCTCCGTTTCAATGACGTTCCCCGCTCGTATGATCGTTCTCATCATAATAGCGTTTCCAACAAAGGCAAATAGCCGCAACGGGTATTACAGTAAGTGGTATCAAGTTTACGGTGATCATCCGCCAGTAAATTACCGTTAGGACACCCGCCGGCCACTCGAAGCTGCCGTGTGCTTAGCACGATTCTCCTCAAAACGTGCATCTGGTTTTGTTTCCCCTCTCTTGAGTTTACGAGCCGCGAAGAGCTCGATGATATCCCACAAGTGGATCATCCTCGGCATCAGCGTTCGTAGTCCTCGCGCCTCTTCCTTCCTTCATCGCTTTCGACACCCCACCAGCCCCTTTCGCCAGCTCTCTCTCTCTCTCTCTCTCTCTCTCTCTCTCTCTCTCTCTCTCTCTCTCTCTCTCTGTCTATCTCTCTCTGCTGATACGGAATTGAACGATTTACAGATCGAAGCCTCCGGTAGGTCGCAATGCGCAGGTTGGGAATCTTACACGATTTACCGTTGATGATGATCGAACGCATGAATTTATACACGACGCTAGTGGACTCGCTCCTGACACGTAACGCTCGGTTTACTATGTGTGTTACGAGCCGTTTGTACCGCGGCGATGTCTCATCCGGGATTCCGAAACGGGACCTCAGGACAGCAAAATGCCCACGTATTCGGGGCTGACTTAACCTCTCCCCCCCCCCTGCCTGCCGAACTTCGGGATCCTTCCCCTCCAGTTTCACGACCGCGGATAAAATACACGGTCCCTACTTGCACGTGTATACGGTAACATACACGCTCGGAATTAACACTCGCCCGTTAAAACGGTTACCTCACGCAACGAGGTCCCCGAGTGCGACGAGACCAGCTGAGGAGTGGAAGTCGAAGGAGAGGAAGAAAGGCAGAGCTCGCATAATCCCAGTGTGTACGTGTGTTTGGGTCTGTTACGTGGGGCCGTACAAGTGAGCATTTCGGGCCTAAGAGTCACGGCAGCATGACGCGTCACGGGACATCCACGAAGAAGTATACGCCTCCGGGGCAGAGGAGGCGGGGGACTCTCATTGTCGGACCTCGAAGAAAGTCCCGAAACGTTTCACCCGGTCCAAACGCGTGGAGTGCCGTTATTTTCTCGCGCAACGCACTTCACCGATTCCATCCTTCGAACTCTCCTCATCTCGCGGTGTGAATCACAAGCAAATTATTCGCTCTATCGATTCTTTCTTCCGTCACGCCCTCTACCGTTAGTATCAGGCGGATGCCGATTGGTCTGGTCGAGTGTCACCGATCGATCTTTTCCTGACGACGGTACGCGAGTAGGCCCATCAAAACGGCAGCCACATGGAGAGTAACGTCATACCTGGACTCGTTCACTCAGAGGCTGGTAACCTACAATTTGGCAGGGATATCGTTTACAGTAGGTTCTTTCGTAACAAACATCGAAGTTGCTCAGCTACAGTGTGAGAAAAGTCCATGGTATTTACAACAAACGCTCATGGTAAGGGAGGGGATAGTAAGATTCATTGTATTTTATTGACACCTCAATCATAATATGGTTAATACGACTATAATGGGGGCGTGCACCAATTACGTGACCCAATGTTTCCCATTTTTTTACCCGCTCCTCCCCCCACGTAACGTGACCGTAACGCTTAGTCAGACGCCCCCCTCCTTTTCCGTTACGTAACGGGTGCTTTGTCGTCAGTAATTGCGATTTTTTTCATAGATATAACTAATTATGGAAGAATCGGGCTTATACACATTGTATGAAGTACATATTCATCTAGTTTTATACCAATTTTTATGACCAAATCTTGAAAATTAACCGAGATATATGCCTTGATTTGACAACGAAAAAAAATGTCTCTTCATTGTCGCATCGATATCTATATGAAAGGTTATGTGTAAATTGAAAGTCAATAATTTATCGATATCTATACAAATGTAGCTATCGTTGTGGGTAGCCGTTTTTTTATTTTGTTTTTTTTTTTACAAAATGACGCCAGTTTGGACATTTTTTTTCTATTTTCCAGGACCTTCTTCTGCATTCAAGCAGTCTTTAAGAATAGTAATTATCAAATCTTAAAAACGCGGATACGTACAACCTTACTCATTGCGATTACAAATTTTTTTTTTTAATTGAAAATCGTTTGATAAGTTTTTAAGTATTCGTTCGGACAAGGTCGAAAAAACTAGTTTCGAGAAAAACGCGTTCAAAGTTTTCGTTCCGTGTTTCTTGATATAAAGTTGTGTTTTTTCTATAAAATTGATACTTACATGAAAATATCTAGTCGCAGGCGATATGACGGTTTTTCATCTTCATGATAGTTCACAAAATAATAAGAGCCTGTACTTTATCTATTGTAAATGATGCCACACTGTAGGAACTGAGGGCACTAGCCGGTCGCGTTACCTGTTCTCACTAAAGTGATTATAACTCCCTCAATTTTCGGACTTGTGAATAAAAATGTTGCCAACATATTTTTCAATACATGTACTTTCGAGAATTGTTTTGAAAAAATGTTCTTCAAATTTTTCTGGGAGGATGTGGGAAAGCTACTGTGCGAGTTCGTGTGAACAATAACTTCCCCCCTTAACTGGCATTGCTCATAAAAAGCTGTGAGCTGTCCACGGTAAAATTGCACGCAAGGTTTAGAACTTTGCAAATTAAGAACTTGAACATACAGAAATTTTGCTGTTTCTGGCAGTGTTAAAATCGTGACGTAACGCAAACCTTGACCCCCCCTACGTAGACCGTAACGCCTGGCCGCACCCCCCAATTGCGTTACGTAATTTGCGTACGAGCCCTAAGCGAAAAGTATACCTAAACATGCGATTTCGGTGGTGCATTTGACGATCTATTATCCCCGAAATGATTATTCACTATTGCAAAAGGCTTGACAATTAATTCATTTGTCCATGAAAAACTTTTGTAATATAGGTCAAATATAGCCAAATATATTCTTAATTTTCCGAAACATTTAATTGAGTGCTTTTCTTCCAAAAAATTCCCGAAAATCCCCCAAATTTTCAGCGTTCACAATTTTATTTTTGATTTATGAAATATTGTATGCATTTAGTAGACGGGCATTGATGCCTTGTACCAACACTTGAATAACACCCCAAATACGCATATAGCAGGCTGTATCTAATAATATTGTACAAATCACCATTAACATCGTCGCAAATCACAGGCAACATTTTTAATCAATGTATACATATTTCAGTTCACTATTAGAATCTTGGGGAAGTACATTTTTTATAGTATCAAGGAATACCCATTTTATGAACACCTACTATATTGTATATAGTACATTGTACATTAATAATATTGTACAAATCACCATTAAGATCGTCGCAAATCACAGGCAACATTTTTAATCAATGTATACATATTTCAGTTCACTATTAGAATCGTGGGAAAGTACATTTTTATATAGTATCAGGGAATACCCATTTTATGAACACCTACTATATTGTATATAGCATTGAAGAATAAACGTATGTTTGTAAGATTGGTGATTGCTGTTAACGCATGTGCATAATTCATGCAACTGATGAAATATCAATAAGCAGTACTATACTTTTGACAGTAACCATAGCTATAAAGTATTAATATCCCCTCAGGGAAATATAAAATGTAGTTAAAATATGGTTGAGAACACTGAACATTTCTCTCCGTGTAGCAATCGGTATATGACTATTCAGCGCGCCAGCAAGTCCGAGCAGTCTTCGTTTGAGTTGAGGGCTGCAGTTTTCCTCAAAAATGGCAGGAACTGGAGCAATTTGGGTGGATGTTGGGTCTATATGTGTCGGTTGATCTCTCGTCGCCCGTACACATAACGGCCAACCACTTACCGTTACAAATGACGTCTCGATCCGATTCAGCATCGATCTTCGAATCCCTCTCTTCCCTTCGCCCACAGCACATACCTGTACACACACATTGATCTCCGCGGGCTCAGAGCTGGGTCTCGGTCTGCTGCTTGATGTCGGCCCACACAACCTCGCCCGAGCCCTATAAATTCTAACGATACGCCGTTTTTCTTTCTCCTCAGCTTTTCGTCGTTCCTCACCAGCACACACGACCGACTCCATTCCCTTTTGATACACGTAAGAAAGACGCGGATACATTCACACGTACACGATGTATCCTCCTGATAAATAGTAGTTTGCCTGGCCGTGCTGTTATACTCGGTGGCCGTTCTTCTTCTTTCTCGGTCTTGAATTCCGTTAGTTCCGCGCAATGCGAGCTCGTGACAGTGTGCGTTCCTGGATCTAATGTATGTGTGTGCGCGTGTTCGATGTTCAGCAACTGTCTCTTTCTCCCGATGATACAACGACCAAGTACAAAGTCGATTACCATACGCTAATGGCCGCGGCGTGCCTCTCTGCCGCCGATCTATCGTTTTGCTTTACCGTTAGATAGCTCCATTATTTTATTACGCAATCGAATGGCGAAGTTGCCGGCGTTACACGGACACACACGCACACGGATAGCTCGTTATACTTTTATCAAAACTGTCTGCGCGATTGCCGCTTGTACCATTGTGTTCTTGCGGTCTTGTTTTTTTGTTGTATCTTTTCTTCCACGGCGTGCGTTGTTATACCGTAACATTCCGTTGGGTGAGGAGCATGTGCACGGGGTGACGCTGGGGGATTATTTAACGGGCCCCCTCGTGAAATATGTTGACCGCAGAGAGAACTGCGGTCGCGAATTCGTGATGCTGGGTCGTTCTCGAGGCTACACTTCTTCGTTGGGGATCGAGGATGGATGCCTTACCGAAATGTTGCTATGCTGATGCAACATTGAACGCAACGTTGCGCCGTTTGCATTGACGGGGTCCCGTGAAAAATTTAACGGCGCTTATGATGCGGCCGACGCTTGGTGCGATATTCAGCATCAACCACTAATACCCAGTATTGGTCCCTTATACGGGCCAATGATTTGGCCATGATTCGGCCAGTGCTCATTTGAAGCATGGAAAACCAACGAACACCCAACCTTGGGCCAAATATCGATTACCAACTGTCAGCCAACTATTGGGTCCCAGTGTTGACCCCGAACATGGGCCAATCGGTTGATCATGGGTTTGCCAGTCTCGAATTGAAGCTCGGCACACCATCGAAGAGCCAACGCTGGGCCAGTACTAATTAATGACCGTCGGCCAATTGTCGGGGCGAGCGCAGGCCCTGAGTCTGAGCCAATCGTTTGACCGTGGTTTTGCCAATGCTTATTTTTAGCATGGTAAACTGACGAATTGCCAATCCTGGCCCAACACTGGCTTTGAACGGTATAGTCCATACATATATACAAGAATGCTTTTTTACGTATATTATTATTATATATTTTTTTATTATCGCTGCATGCAATTTTCTACGTCCTGTGATAATAAAAACTCATAATTACTGTTATCTGAAATTCACTTGATTAAAAATAAAATTGATTTATACTAAAGTTTTGTGGTGTATTAAAAAAATGCCGAGTTATTATGATAGTATTAGGAAACGGCGAGTGTTAAAACGACGACAAAAATTAGAAGACTCTTTACAGCAGGTTAGGATCAGAGGCAACGAAACAAAAAGACAAGTAGATAGTGAAACAAATTTGGAAACATTCCACGAACAAGTGATTGTGCATAACGATGTTAGTGAATCTAATAATTCTTTCGATGAGCAATCATTGAGCACAGAAACTTGTGAATCTGATCGATTGTTGGCTTAGCATTGGGTTGTTTTGACAGCCCTACACTGGGCCAACACTAGCCCGAATATTGCGCCAACAATATGAAGCCGACCTTAGCCCTACTATGGGCCGGTGATCACACCAACCGTCAGCCAATGATCGTGATCTCTTTAGCCCAATGTTGGGCCAATACCCGGCCAACTGTTAGGATTTCCTGTAAGCCTACTATTGGCCAACCGTACATCCCAGCGTTGGGCCGAATAGATCACTCCTACCATGGCGCAACACTAAGCCGGTAGTGCTGCCGTTCATCGGCCAATGGTAGAATGTGATTGGCGTGACGCTGGCTCGAGGTTGGGTCGGTTGCGTCGTTTTTCACGGGGTATCCCTCTATGGAAGCCCAATTTGAAGGGTCAGAATGATGCATTTTTTTCTAGTAACACATTGGTTGGTATCAATTAATTTTTTCCCAGCATGTTGTACACATGTTTCTGGTTACAATGTAATTTTTTCAGAAGAAAATCCTTTAAGGGGTTAGGCCGCTCTAAAGGCCAAAAAAATAGGCTTTTTGGTTTTTTTTTAGAAAAACTACAAAATAAATCGAGATTACAAAAAAGAGTGTTTATCAAACATATCAGTGACTGTATACAATCATTTTTTTTAAGCGATTAATTTCAAAATGCAGCATTTATCTCAAAACTGCATTCTTAAGTTGGCCGGAAACATAACTCAGACAATTTTCGACCGATTCACTCGAAATGTTGAATATATCTTGAAAAATACATTGTCTATGGAAGTACGTAGGATTTTTTTTATTGCATAGTTCATTTGTTATTAACAATTATTTGACGAAATTTTTCACTTTCCAAAAATTTCCCTAAAAAATCGTTAGATAATTTTTAATAACAAATAAACTATGCAATATAAAAAAAATTCCTACGTACTTCCATAGGCAATGTAATTTTCAAGAGATATTCAACATTTCGAGTTAATCGGTTGAAAATTGTCTGAGTTATGTGTCCGGCCAACTAAAAAAATCCAGTTTTGAGATAAACGCTGCACAGCCGTCATTTTGAAATTAATCGCTTCAAAAAAATTATTGTACACAGTCACTGATAAGTATGATAAACATCCTTTTTCGTAATGTCAAATTATTTTGTAGTTTTTTTTTCTGAAAAAATCCCCAAAATGCCTATTTGTTCGGCCTCTAGAATGGCCTAAGGCCTTAAGGTGTTCCTGGTTGCAATTGGCGTTGCAGTCCTCCAGCGGCGAGGCCCGAAATGGCGGAATCTCTACTAGGCTCAAATGTAATTAGAAATGAGAACACAAAAAAATTCTTTAAATATATCCAACTGGCTATGGATTCACGATCCAGCTTCTCCAAAAAACCTTAATTTTCTCTTGAATAACAGCATGCTGAAGTCTTTTTTATTAACAAATGGTTCATCCAATTAAAAAATAGGATCGTGAACCGAAAATTACTCCTGTTTGACCGCTAACTGTGGAAATTGAAGTCAATAGTGTGAAAGTTACTCAAGATATCAATCCTGCCGTGTCAAGATTTGTAGTTTCGAGATAATCGCGTTTAAACTCGACGGATCTCGGTAAACCCGACGCACATTGTTCCACTAAAATATGTGTAACTTCGTCAATTTTTAGAATTTCATGGTACGGTTAGTCTTAAAATATTCTTGAAAGTTCACACTATAACGATGTGCAAGAAAAAACGATTTATTCAAGTTTCCACAGAGGGATACCCCCTTAAGATGGGATGCCAAATTTGGGATCGATTCAATGAGCCGTTGCGGTAGCACTTTTGATTCGCTGCAGTCTGGCATGCGTTTCTACGGGACGCTGCTACACTCTCGGATATGACGAGCAAAGCGTAGGGAAAAAGTGGCAGGGAATGTGCATTTTGCTCGTGGGTAATTTATGTATGAAGAACACTTTTTGAATAGTTTCACGATCATTCGCTACATAATTGCGGTGTAGGGTAGAGCCACCAAAGAGTGCGCGCTATCCGTGAGTACGCAGTGCTTTTAATTGTTTTGTTTTTTCTTGTGTTGGCAACACCACCTAATCTGTCAGTGGCATATGTCATGTCAAGATGTTGGACAACAACTCGCTTTGTTTAGAATTCTATTTACAATTTTACGACTAATAATAGATTTTCGACGTGTGTGATATTTTTTTGAACAATTTTAAACACGTTTTGTAGGGTTTGCGATTAACCCGAGTGGAAAACGTAACTCGTCACCGCCTAGCCACAAGCTAGTAAAGTGATGTTTCGAATCGCCATTAGCTAGCCGTCTTAGCAATTGACAACCCAGCCTTGTAACGCTTTGGTCCTCTAGTAACCGAATACAAAAAATTAGATGGTGACTAGATAGAAAGAAATATCCCAGGGCTGGATTATATTTCTGACCTAGCCATGACATAATTTCTTCAGCCAGCGGCTGGGAAGAAAAAATTAGGTGGCGATTAGATAAAAAAAAATTTGCGGCTATATGTTAATATTTTCGTGATTTTTTTCACATTATTTACATCATTGGACCCTTTTACGATATTCTTCGTTGTTCATTAATTAGGCTTATGATATTTGCGCTGTAAATATATTAATGGTTCAATTTTAAATTATCTCAGACAAACGCTTACGCCGTAACGTGGTTTCGATCCCGGGACCTTTGGATGATGAGTTGTGACGTTGTCCACTGAGCCAATTCTACTTGTTTAGATTCTGAATTTTCTAATAGTCTACATATGTTTACACTACACAATGTCAGATTACTGAAAAATGGGTGGATTAACAAATGTAAATAACATTATCGAATCAATGACTCAATTGCGTTCGCATTGAGAGCGATAATCGCATAGAATTACATAACCTTAAATTGTATTTGTCCGATCATTTATTCCGGCCAGTGCGGCCGCAGTTGGGAAGTGTTGGCTAGGTCATCGCTAGATACCGACTTGAGGGTTTTATTCATTCGCAACGTCATCTGTAACTCAAGTTGCTTAACCAACCATGAGCCAGTCGCTCGATGGAACTACACGTATTCACATAACCACACTTTGTCATTTGTGACCAAGATCGGCTGGGCAGTGACTAGCCAAGGGGTGCACAGCAGCAGTTAGCTGGCTAGGTCATGGCGAGATACCTACTTGAGAATTTTTGCATTCGCAACGCCATCTGTAACTCAAGTTGCTTAGTCAGCCATGAGCCAATCGCTAGATAGAACTACACGTAGTCACATAACCATACTTTATCATTCGTGACCAAGCTCGGCTGGGTCGTGAGTAGCCAAGGAGTGCACAGCCGCATAGCTGGCTAGGTCATGGCGAGATACCTACTTGCAAGTAGGTATCTCGCCACGAGAATGCTTGCACTCGCAACGCCATCTGTAACTCAAGTTGCTTAGCCAGCCATGAGCCAATCGCTCGATGGAACTACATGTAGTCACATAACCACACTTTGTAGTTTGTGACCAAGATCGGCTGGGCAGTGACTAGCCAAGGGGCGCATAGCCGCAGTTAGCTTGTGTTGGCTAGGTCATGGCGTCATGGCCACTTGAGAATTTTTTTCTTTTGCAAAGCCATCTAAAACTCAAGTAAGCTAGCCAGCCATGAGTCATTCGCTCGATGGAACTACACGTAGTCACATAACCTTATACTTTGTCATTTGTGACCAAGATCAGCTCGGCAGTGACTAGACAAGGGCTAGATAACAAAACATTCACAATATTACTAGCTCATAGCGAGCCAACCATTGGTCAGTTCGCACGAGCTCAATTGGGCGAGCCAGTTACTAGGTCGTAACTCAGAGAGGCTAGATCAATTTCTACTCGGGAATTTGCATACCTTGCTTACGCGAAGCGTTTTGCTTGTCGCCACCTAGCGGATTGTTGGCGAAATACATTAAAATAATGTCTTCCCGGTCGGAACATGGATACTTCCCAACATGGCGACAGGGCGTTAAAAAACTACGAATGACCTGCTTTACTTGTTTGCCTCATAAAATAATTTGGCTATTCTTAATGCTCAAACCATTAGTTATCGTAATCCCGGTATTTATGATAAGCATTGTCATCCTCGTTGATTATCGTTGATGAAATGAATGCTTTTAATGATGAATAGAATTACAACGGATGTATTAGTTTCATCCCAATCAATTATAAACATCTTTGATGAGGTGAAAAGCAAAGTAGCTTTTCTTTAGTTCTTAAAGACAGGCTCCACTTTTCTTAAAGACAGGCTCCACTTTTCAAAACATGACAACGTTCTGGCCGGGTAGACATTACGTGAAGATTTACTTGCTCGCAATGTATCCCGGCCAGAAAATCGTAATTTCTAAACATAGAGGATAAGCCGTACAAAACGCTTTTGCGATCTTCCTGGTTTGTGCCATGGAAGGGCCCGGTGAGATACATCAGACAAGGCACGTCTGGTCAGGGCCGGACATAAAAAAGGGAATGCCTGGTGACATTTCTGCACGGGTTTGTCTCGAAACACTGTTTTGAAAGCCGGTGGACATGATATCTCGAGAACCACTCGATGGATTATTTCCAAATTTACAGGAGATACGATGAGAAAAATTGAAAGGTCGTTGACGATCTTACTTTTTTTTAAATCGATTTTCATTTTTAATAGTCACGTTGAAATGACGGCTTTTTTAATCGATATTGTGTGCTTGAGTTTCAATTTGTCGCCACGTTGTTTAAAAAAATGATTTAAAAAATCGACGATCGTCAACGACTCGTATTTATTGTTAACTTAAATAACTCGTTTGGTTTTTCGATTTCGGATGGACCGTTTGAGCTGGAGACTGTCCACCGCCAAACATCACGAAAAAAAGGTCTTATCATCTGCCGGCGGCCATGTGTTTGAGGTTTTTCTGTATTTTTTGGTGATTTTTTCTAAGCGCTCTCAATATATGTACCTTTGTGTTAAAAAAATGCGTTTCTTTTTCACCAACCGTCTCCCAGAAAAACTTCGGCATTTGCGGATTTTTTTCGGTAGGTAGATGTAGCCTCTTAATGTAGAGACACTTTTCATTAGAATTTCAAGACTCGGTCTACAGTGCCACTTCTGTCGTTTGTTTAAATTGACAATTCCTAGCTTGCCTGGGCTCGCATCTGCCATCCTCAAGGCGACCGGCTGCTTCACCACCGAACAATGATTCATACCGTCAATCGAGGATCCTGTTAACACTCGTCATCAAGTCCAACCTCCGTGCTTGCAGCTTTTTTTTATCTCTGCGCCCCATTTTTTTCGGAGCTCGCTCGCTATCGTCTGCTCAAAGGGCTATTGGCAATGGCTTTAAGAAAATCTCCTCATACCCTCAATAAAATTCGGAACGATTACCTTACGGCGGAAACAAAATGAAATGGAAGCAAATAAACGCGCTCGAGGGAGAGTGGCCCGTTAAAAATAATTTCGCGACACTCGCTGTCCCTCTCTCATTCTCTCTTGCGTACATCATTAAACGTCTCTCAAGGGACGGAAATAAATGACCGAGCTTGCGACAGAGAGAGAGAGAGAGAAAGAGTGAGAGGGACTAGGGAGAGAAAACGAGTGAGAACTATGAGACGCGCGGGAAGTTTTGTCGAGAGAAACGACAAAGAGGATCCAAAGAGTTGGAAAAAAAGTGGTATACGGCTTATGTGGCTAAGCAAGAGCATCTCTTCGTAAAGTTTGGGGACGACGTGTAATGCGTATACACGGGTGCATCCACATATATATAGGGTGTCCCTCTTATCTCTACCATCCGAAATAACTCGGCAATTATCGACGTCACAAAAAAATGTTCCAGACAAAAGTTGCACAGTGAAGGTCACTTCCACTTTCAAATGGAATGGTACATTTTTTTCAACCATCTTGCGGAGCACCTCAAGCCGCATAAAAAACATTAGGGGGTCAAAGTCGTTCGAGGTTATTCAAGGTCAGTATTAGTCAGGTCAACATTAGGGGGTCAAAGTCGTTCAAGGTCATTCAAGGTCAGTATCGATGATACAAATCTAAATATGTCGGATCACTACCAAAGATTTGGTTGTGATCCGAGATATTCAGATTTGTATCATCGATACTGACCTTGAATGACCTTGAACGACTTTGACTCCCTAATGTTTTTTATGCGGCTTGAGGTGCTCCACAAGATGGTTGAAAAAAATGTACCATTCCATTTGAAAAAGTGAAGGTGACCTTCACTGTGCGTCAGCGCCACCACGGAAATAAAAAAAAAATTGGTCGCATTTGATGGCCCCCTTCACACCGTACAACTTTTGTCTGGTACATTTTTTTGTGACGTCGATAATTCACCGAGTTATTTAGTGTGGCAGAGATAAGAGGGACACCCTGTATATAAATGTGCATACATACGATGTGTGTGACACGAAGAGATGCAACAGACGGACGGATAAATCACCCCTGTCTCTCGCGGTTTTCCCTTGCAGAGAGATTTTTAGATCTCTCTTTCGAACACGCAGCATCGTCTTGAGGCCTGTACGCAAGGAGAAGAGCCAGACAAAAATCGTCCAAAAATTCGTTTACCCTCCCGTGGACGCCCACGGTGAGGCCTTTTGCTGCAATTTTGCTGCTGCCTTGAACAAATAAAAGGAAGAAAGAGCTTGTGTCGTCGCCTCGTTTGGAAAACGAAAAGAAACAGAGAAACATGGATTTCAACCCTCTTTGTTCGTTGAGCTAACAACGCTACAGTAATATCGTCGACGCATGCGTGCATAAATAAAATAAATCGCGTTAAGGGGAAACGTTCGTCGCGTTATCTCTTTTTCAATGTTTTTCTAACCTACTTAATTTTCTCGTTTAAGACGCGGAGTCATTGCAACGCTGCTTTACGGTGACCATCATCATTACGAGTATTACAAACGGGAGCGGGAAGCAGTTTTAGTGTCAAGGGACATTACTTTGGTGCCCACCTTGGATTTCGGTGGAATTCATGTATATGGTAGAGCATCAAAGACAAGGATACTTTTCTTTTAGGACAAAACGGTTTCAAGGGGTGAAAACATCTCTTAGAGTGAAACATGTCAAGGGCTGATTTTGCAATTTCACCCGCAAGCAGTCCACCGATTTCAGTGAAACAGAAACGAAAATTCTTCTAATAGTACAGTAGTGCTGTATAGTGGAATCGGAAAAATTTAGAAAAAGGTTAGTTTTTTGACAGGTGATTTTGTAGGTGCCGCGGTTGCTAAATCCAAGTTTGCCTAAAAATCGGGGTGTAGGGTTTTTTAGGCTATGAAAGGGTGGATTAATGCCAAACTACAACCTCCACGAGGTCGGCGCCGGGAGACAAAATGTTCAGAAAAATCCGGGTTTTATTTTTGTCCACAGCGCCAAAGTCGTGGAAGTTCATTTTGGGAGTGAAAAAGTGGGATGAAATTTTGAAAAATCAGTTTTCATTCGATAACTCTTTAGGAAAAATTCATACAACTTTTGTTCAAGTGGGACCGTTGTAGCCCTTAAAAAGACGCGTCGATTGAGTATTTGATCATCCCTCTTCAATAATACCTTCACCCGCAAAAGAATTGTTGAAGTATAAAGAAAAAAATTGTTTATTGAACAATTCAAAAACAATCGATTTTTCGGGGATGGTTTAAATGTACGAAATGTAGAGAATAATTTTCTCTACATTTTCGTTCCCATGGACCACCCTTGAATTTTGCTTTTTCGAGGCCCCTTTCGGGGGTTGAAAATTCTAAATGAAATTCTGGGAAAACTGTTGACCGAAAATAAAGAGATACGAGTTTGGCGCTATGGACAAAAATGTAGCCGAGGGTTCAAGCTACAAATTCTTTTACGGCGGCGAATTCGTGCGGTCAATAGTTTTCCCAGAATTTCATTTTGAATTTTCAATCCCCGAGAGGGGTTGGAAAATCAAAATTCGAGGGTGGTCCGTAGAAACGAAAATATAGAGAAAATTATTCTATACATTTCGTACATTTGAACCATACCCGAAAAACCTATTGTTTTTGAGTTATTCAATAAACAATTTTTATTTTGTATTTTAACCATTCTTTTGAGGGTGAAGATATCATCGGAGAGTGATGTTCAAGTACTCGATCGACGCGTCTTTTCAAGGGGTACAACTTTCCCATTTGAACAAAAAGTGTACGATTTTTTTCTAAACAGTTATTGAATTAAAACTGATTTTTCAAAATTTCAACCAACTTTTTCACCCCCAAAATGAACTTCCACAACTTCGGCGCTGTGGACAAAACTAAAGCCCGGATTTTTCTGCACATTTTGTCTCACGGCGCCGATCTAGTAGGGGTTGTAGTTTAGCATCAATCCACCTCCATCTCCTTTCAACCCCTAAAAAACCCTACACCCCAATTTTTAGGCAAACTTGGATTTAGCACCCGCGGCACCTAAAAAATCACCTGTCAAAAAATAGCCTTCTTCTAATTTTCTCCGATTCCGGGGGTTTTCAGCGACAGCACGACTGTACTATAATGCAAAACGGGCCGAGAGAAGAAACAAAAATTAAGGGATGAACCGTCCCTTTATTTTTCTTTCTCTCACCCCACATTCGTAGGGGTGCATTGAATTGAACGTAACGGGTAACACCTTGATGGGCAGGGGGGACAAAATTAAAGTTTTTTTTAGGAAAGACGGTCTCAAGGGTTGGAACCATCCCTTGGAGTGAAGTATCTCAAGGGATGATTTCGCAATTTTACCTGCAAGCAGCACACTAATTCCAGTGTAACAGAAACTAAAATTCTTTCGTTGCAAAACGGGCCGAAAGAAAAAACAAAAATTAAGGGATGAAACGTCCCGTTATTTTTCTTTCTCTCACCCCACAGTTGTAGGGGGTACATTGAATTTAATCTAACCGCGAACATCTTAAAGTGGAGGGGGGGAGAAAATTAAAGTTTACGTATTGTTGTGGGAGAGCCAGCTCAAGGGGGTAAACCACATTCCACACATTTTCGACGATTTTCCATGAAAATTGAGGGTTTTGGGGAAATAAATGACGAATTCGGATTCAGGCGGTAAAAATTAATCGATACAGACGTGTATAAAAAATGTTTAATCGGTTTTTTTTTGTTTCAGCCAAAAATGAGTGGCTTCACTGAATCGTCGATCATTCATTTTCAGTTTGGATTGGGAACTCCGCGTTATGCGCATTCTCTTTGATATTGTTTCCTCTTTAAAATTCTGTTTGATTCGTGGAGATCCGATTATTTTACGATTTTCGGAAAAAATTCAAAGTCGAACCATCGACTTTCGCGAATTTTTCCACACATGTCCCCTTTGCCTCTTTTCCGGCCATTTATCGAGAGCAGTTTTCGAGAGTACTAATTGAGATATTGGGATAAATCGACCGCCATTCTCTAAATCCACCAGATTGTTTTACAAAAAACCCCCATTAACGCGGTCCTCTAGTTTCTCGGCTGTTTTTTTACGGCTTTTTCAATAATTTTTTACGGGCAAAGCATCGAAATAATCAATCTCATTGTTTTTGCATAATCTTTATTAACATTTAAATAAGCTTTACAAATTTTTTGAAGTCAAAATATATAATAGAATAAACGTTATAGTGGCCGACAGGAAGACATTAAGTAAAAGAGGTGCTTGACGGTGACCAAGATTGCGGCTGTTCTGCTTATCTGAAATCAAAAAACCAAACGGCATTTTAATCTTCATATTTAAGACTAGCGATTGAACTAGAGTGAGTTCTAAATTACAAAAATTGACTTTTTTATACACTTTTGAAAATTACATTCTATTTTTACTCATTTTTTCTTAAGTTTTTCGCTCCTACAAAAAAAACTATCGAAGCAATCATGATAATCCTAGTTCAATCGCTGGCTTATAACATATTAAAGATGCTGTATAAATTTGAACAAGATCGGTGCAGTAGTTTCTGAAATATCGTGGTCACCGTTTCGAAAAATGGTGTTTCGAGAAAAACGCGTTTGAAAGTATACCTGCTCCGTATACCTGCTCCGTTCCAGGGCCGTAACTTGTGAACCACTTCGAATATCGAAAAATCCTTTGGCACACATTTTCTACACATGTTGTAGATGTGATTTATGAAAAAAAAAATCGATTTTTTCGACCCGAGAAACTAGAGGACCGCCTTAAGTTTATGTCACTTAAATCGAACCGAGGCAACAGCTGTTTGAAGTTTTGAGATTTGGACGATTTTGGAAAAGTGGCCAAACGAGTCGAAAAATTTATTTTCGACTTTGAAACAATTTCAAGCATCTATACGATGGAAAATTTTACGTTAATTATGAATGTCACCGAGTTTTCTTCGTAAGCTCAAAATTACGAAGGATAAACGCGAAAAACGTGTATTTCGACATTTTTGACGATTTTTTAATAAAAAATAACAGCTTCGGAGGAAAGGAATGGTGACTTCGTATTCAGGGGGTAAAAATGCATTGATAGGGATTTATAAGAAAATATTGAAGAGATAAATTTGTTTCGCATTTTCGCAAAAAATAAGTGTTTTCACTCAATCACCACTCATTCATTTTTCGTTTCGATTTCAAACTCCTCTCTATGCGCATTCTCGTCGCAATCGTTTGCTCTAAAAATTGCCCCCTGATTCATCGAGCTCCGATCATTTTTCGACTTTTGGCAGAATTCACCAGACGAACCTTTTTGAAAGACGGAAGTTTTTACCAACTTTCCATGCTCTAAACATCAATTTGGTGT
This sequence comes from Ophion slaviceki, assembly GCA_944452715.1. Classification (NCBI taxonomy): domain Eukaryota; kingdom Metazoa; phylum Arthropoda; class Insecta; order Hymenoptera; family Ichneumonidae; genus Ophion; species Ophion slaviceki. Next base: position 20,590,214 of record OX101790.1, on the reverse strand, counting down.
TTGTTTTCTACTATTTTGAATCTATTCTAGTATTTTGAATCAGCATACAAATTTCAAACACAGAAAAATACCACCATAGTAAGGAACTCTAAGTAAGGGGTGGCGTACCCTCTTAAACTCGCTATCCGGCAAAAATGCAAAAACACGTAAATTCTATACCCCCTTCGAAGTATTAGTCGCTTCATTCAATTTAGTGCAACTTTTGAATGTGGGGTGAGAGGAAGACTTTTTTTTTAAATGTAACCATAGTGGATTCGGGGTCGCTTTGCATTGGAGATTTTTCGTGACACCTTCACTGAAATTGGTAGACTGTTTGCCAATTAAATTACAAAACCAACCCTTGACAATAAGGGGGGAAATGCCTTTAGTCGAGGAAAAAAGTTTGCTGATTTTCATGACTTTTTTTAACCCTTTGAAGCGTACATTTTTCTTTACGTGCAATTGGCTTGAAATTTGGTACTCGGGGGTTTTCGGGGTCGCTGTTACATGGAATAAGCTCCTTCAGAAAAAATAGATCATCAAATTTGAAAAAATCCAATTTTTTCGCCATTTACACCCGCCATATTGGAACCGCCATTTTCAATTTGACGGTTTAGACTTCGATCAAAAACCAATTTTTTACCTATTTTTTGGTTATGGTTTGCCTGCTAGATTAGTCGTAATCAGATTTATGATGAAAAAAGTTCGTTTTTTTTGCACTTTCGTTATTGATGACACCCGCTACGTGAAAAATAAAAATGTAGTAGATATGTTTTAGTAGTTATTGACGTCCTAGGAACCTTCAAACGCATTTACAACCGCCATATTTAATTAAAAAAACACTTTTGAATCGTCAAAATCTGAATTGAATTAGGTGTAACACCAGTGTTACACTATGCCGCAAAGGGTTGAGGGGTAAATTTCGTCACTATTTTTGAGATCTAGGATAGGCTTTATTCTTACTTTTGCCTCTTAGATGGTATTATCTTTATTATTTTTTTTTAGTCTTATTTATTTATTAATCTTTAAAAATGAGGGAGGTATGGCATGCTCTTCTAAACTGCATTTTCAAAACTGGCGTGGCGTAAAGCTGAAGAACTAATGAACCGATTCTGATGAAAATTAATATATATCTTTCTAACCTTATTGTCTACAACATGAACCTAAATGGTTTTGAAAATTAAAAACAAGTATTTCTTTATTGCAAGATGTGCCCGTTTTCTTTTTGGAGAATTCAATCTTTTTATTTCAAAATGTACCATTTCATCGATTTTCAATATTTTTCATTTTTTCTTGGTTCATATTCTGCGTATGAGTGTTGACGAAAGAAAAATCTTCGTTGGTTTTTTTTCGGATTAATCCCGCCGGCGCTACGTGTCACGCCGTCTGGAAACTTCCGCCGAAACCCGTTTAGAAGACCGTGCCATCAGTCCCGATTGTTAAAGATTAATTTAAAAAATACCATGTAACAGCCAAAAGTGGTAATAAAAAAAGCCTAAATCTAAAAAAATGGTGAAGAAATCTTGCCTAAAAAAATCATGAAAATCAGACATTTTTTCCTCGCTTCGAGGATCTCCCCTCTCAAAACTGTTTTTCCGCCGATGAAGAAATACGTATCTAATAGTTTTTCATGCTCCACCATATACGTGAGTTTAGAAAAAATCCAAGTCGGACACTAAAGTGAAATTCTTTGTGAGTTTGCGATCCTGCCGCGACTGAGCCTTGGTGAACTCATTAGGAAACGAGTGGTTGTGGGTAACACAAATTTCGCGAAATCCCAAAAACGCTCATGAAAAAACATTACGAATAATAATAGAAATAAAAAATTATGTGTACTACAATTACCAAGAGTAGTTCGTAATTCTAACAAACAATAATTCGGCAAGCCGAAACGATCGAACAGTGATATATTTGAAATAGGAAATATCGAGAGAAAAAAACGTCCAACAAATCAATATCTTCTCAATTGCTCAAAGAGAATCAGTTCTCTCAGTCTTCAGTCCTCCGATGCCTTTATTCTTCGATCATTCACGAAAGTAACTGTCTACCATCGTGCAAGTCGTTGACCCTATATTTGTAAATAAGTATTGCGATACAAATTTCGATACTAATAATGACGATCGTAAAAAAATTAAGGAAAGCCTCCTTACGCGTTTATTTATAGATTGCATCTATCTCGCGGTGAGTCGCGAAAACATATAAATATACAGTTGGGTAGGTATTGGACGAAACGCGGAGTGAAAGCCAACAACCTTGATTTAATAATAAAGGTTGCTGCAGCCCCTACGTTCGAGGCGTGTGGGCGAGAGTTCTTAAAAATAGAATCGCAAGCGACCGAGCCACGTTTTGTTCTAGCGTGAGTGACAATACTTAAACAACTATATGCATGTATATACAGGGTGTTAGGAAGGTCGAGGCAAAGCCTTAAGGGGGTGATAGGTCACCTCTTTAGGAACATGTCTAACGTAGGTGACCTTAGTCCAACGTCTAGGGATTTCGAGTTATCATGGTAAGAATGATTTTTGGAAAATTCCCCAAAATTAGGTACTAACTTCATAATGTTCAAACGAACAATAATTGGTAACTAAAAACTCATTTGCGTCTTGGCTTAATGTGTATTCAATCGACAAACACCAATACAATCATCTGTATCCACACAACTACCTAAATGGGACGTGTTGGATAATTAAAAACTTGTCAAAAAATAAAAATACCTATTACGTTAAGGGGCCAGTTCACTTTGAAAATTTCGAAAAATCGAAAGAAAGCAAGACTTGAAGAAATCGACGGTGATGAGCAATCAAAAGGGATTTTGTACGGTGCAGGAATTGCCGATTGAGTTTAGGTAAGAGTATTTCATAGTATAAACTTCTAACGCGGTTTTCTCGAAACAGGGTTTTCCAAATCTAGCTCCATCGTATCTCTAAAACTAACAAACCGATTCTCTTGAAATTTAAACCACATATTGTAAACATGATTCGCAACAAGATGACCGTCAATGGTTTTAAAAAATTTATTTTTACACTACTTTTTGCGAAAAACTGCCAACAAACGCGTTTTTTTTCCTTTTTTCGTTTTTCATCTGCCATTTTTTTATTTTTTGATAAAACTTTATATCCGAGGGTCATTTTGTAGCTGGTGTCATACTGAATCTAATGGACTTTGATTTTTTTGTTTCAGACCGTTGCCGAGTTGTGATGGAGCCACCTAGCCCACCTATTTTTGAGGCGTTACGTTAAACTATAGTTTTTGTACTTAAGGCGTTACCCCCACTTGTAGCGCAAAAAACAGGCCTTTTTCATGAATTTTTTTGAAGAAAACTACAAAACTTTTTTAATCGATCAATATACCATCTTAAAGAACACATCTTGAAGAACTTTCAGTATTTTTTTTATTGAAAAATATTACATTGTTTAGTGGCAAATGGCCGTCAATGAAATAATGTTTTTATATACACGGTTTGCGGTGACCAACATTGCGGCGAAGTGGATCATCTGAAAAAAAAATGCGGAATTTTCACAAAATGGCGGACAGTCAAAGTTAATGGTTTGATTTTAACGAAAAAAACGGCCGTTTTTTGGCTATGAAACGGCCATTTTTTCGAAAAAAAAAATCGAACGATTAAAGACTACATTTTTATGTATTAAATAAGCCTGCAAAATTTCAAGAAAATCGGTTCATTAGTGTTCGAGTAATCTTGGTCACTGACTTCAGACATACCATTTTGCGAAAAAACGCGTTTAAAGTTTCAATTTCAGTTTACACGAAGAAATCATTTTTTTTTTGTAAATTTACATAGAGTCATCCATTCCGGGCCGATACAGAAGTATGGGCCCGGATACTTATACTTCAAAAAAATGCAATTAAAAAAAAATCGATTTTTTCAAAATCGCAAGTGGGGGTAACCCTTTAAAAATGAATAAAAATGAGTGAAAATTTGTTTAAATGTATTTAAAGACTTCATTTATCAAGCCCAACAACTTTTATATCCATATATTTTATAAAATCCTCAAAAAAAAATCGCGAAAATAGCCTTTTTTTCGTCGCTCCAAAGTGGACTGGTCCCTTAAGGCCTTAGGCCACCGTAACGGGTATAAAATAATGTGCGATTTTAACCATTTTTTCGTATGAAAAAGTCATTCACTCATAAAATTAATTACACATCTATTTAGTATGAATATCAAGCTAAAAGATTTTTTTTTCAATGTACAAAATGGCCGACTACTAATATTTTCTTTTGTTATCTTTTTCTTTAGGCGCTCCGCGGCGGGACATTTAGCATCCACAATTTTTTGACCTAGAACAAAAAACAAACATTCTCGTCAATCTACATTAGAATACCTAGAGAAGTACGTATGTAATTTTAAAAATATTGTTTTTTTTTAAGTTCTAGGTATTTGACCTTAAGAAATGAATTTTCAGTGAAAAATTTCGTTATAAGTGCTCATAAAATGAAAAGTTTTCGATTAATCAGGAATTCCGTACGTACTTCGCTGCGAAATGCAAATAGGAACATAATTTTTAAATTTGAAGTAAATCGAGTGAAAATTGTTGAAGTTATTTGTCACGCCAATTGGAAAAAAGCTGTTTCGAGAAGTTTCAAGTAGTCGGCCATTTTGTACATCGAAAAAAAAAATGATTTTCTAACGGCCTGATATTCACACTAAATAGATGTGTAATTAATTTTATGAGGGAATCACTTTTTCATACGAAAAAAATGGTTAAATTCGCACATGATGACGACCGACGTACGCAAGTAGTTACGCACTCAAGAAAGACAGAGAGAGAGGGGGGAAGAGAGAGAGAGAGAGAGAGAGAGAGAGAGAGAGAGAGAGAGAGAGAGAGAGAGAGAGAGAACATCGAGAAAATATAGGAAAATTACACCAAGCACAACCGTGTTAAAACAAAATGATACAAACCCGTAAAACACGTATCAATACCACTAATGGACATTCATTTCATCATATGCGGGTCAGGGTTGAACGAATTTGCAAACTCGCTCCAATCGTCAAATGGTCATTCACCCATACGTCCATTAATTCAATTCTCCGATACGCGAACGCTCAAGGCCGAATGTGTGCAAATTATTTTTCAAGTCGACTGTCGTTGATGCGAAAGGCCATCATTCGTTGAGGGTTGATGGTAATTGGCACCGACGAAGTTACTCGCTGCGATCGATGGAGATCTGGCGAGTGAAGATGAAACAACCGGTCCGAACAAATCTTCGATCTTTGTATACAGCTCAAAATTCATTGCAGTGGGAGTTTTTGGGATCAGATATATGGACAATCGATTGAATGCGATTTTCTCGATGCTTCTGTTACGATCATAAAGGACGTCTCAAAATGACCGGACATTTTGAGTTGCGCACCATTTTTTCGTGGCGAACGTAGAATACTAATCTTTGACAACTGGCATCTGGAAGTACTGAGGTTTAGTCATGGAGAATTACAGGATTGAGCAACGCATAGTAATTGGTACTTGCTGCATTGTTACTGTATAGTTATTGCAGACGAAGTTTCATGGTCGTGTTATCTCGCGCCGCGGCGATGTGTATTGGCCACCAAGATCGTGCGATTTGACGTCATTGGACTTCTTTCTTTCGGGTTTTCTGAAAGGCAAAGTGTATGCCAATGATCCACATACAATTCCGGAGATCAAGGAAGCAATTGGGGGCACCATTGATGAAGTTAGTCCGCAATTATGCCAAAATGTTATTGAAAATATCGTCAAAAGAGTGATCAGTTTGCAAACAGGGACGAGACGGCCATTTACAGGGTATAGTGTTCCACACATAACCTTCACGTTTGTACAGGGTGCGCCAGAGAAACTTACTTATTTGAAAGGTCAATAGAAACAAATGTACTTCAATTATTGTTTAAAAATTTTTTTTATTTGAGAATACAATATCCCAATTTTTTTTTTCATGCAGTCTTGAAAATGACACCGGATAAATGGCGACCCCCATTGCGCATACACTGATGAAGTCGATTTTTGAAATTCGTATCCACTCTTTGCAGCATATCAATCGGTATGTTGGCAATGGCGTCGCGAATGTTGTTCTTGAGGTGTGCTATGGTCCGTGGTCGATCGACATAAACCAGAGATTTCAAATAACCCCATAAAAAGAAATCGCATGGAGTCAAATCTGGAGAGCGTGCCGGCCATTGGAGATCGCCTCTGAGAGAGATGAGGCGGTCGGGGAAATGTTGTCGCAACAAATTCATTGAGTCTCGTGCTGTGTGTGCTGTGGCTCCATCTTGCTGAAACCACACGTTCCTAACGTTCATTTCTTCGAGTCTTGGAAGAAAAAATTCCTCGATCATGTTCCTGTAACGAGCTCCATTCACGGTAACTGCGCGTTCGTTTTCTTAAAAAAAATAAGGACCAATTATTCCCATTACCGACATCGCACACCAGACAGTAACTCGCTCACAATTAAGTGGCTTCTGGTGAAGCTCACGTGGATTTACACCACACCAATAACGCATGTTTTGCTTGTTGACGCAGCCGGAAATGTGGAAGTGAGCCTCGTCACTGAAAAAAACGACCGCGTCTTCAGGCAGGTTGTCAACCAGCAATTCACATGCATTTTGACGGGCAACAAAATCGCGTTCAGTTAATTCTTGCACAACAGCCAATTTATAGGGATGAAATTGAAGGTCTTCATGGAGAATTCGTCGAACAGTGGTGTCAGAAATTCCCATAGCAGCTGCGTGTTTGCGAGCCGAACGCCGGGGAGAACGCACAACTGACTGCCTCACTCTTTCGACATTTCCCGGAGTTCTGATGGTCCGTTGAAGTCCATTTCTGGGTTTAGCGCCACTTCCACACTCCCGAAATGAGTTAACCCACGACAGAATCGAATTACGGCCAGGAACGAGTCTGTGAGGAGGAATTTCAAAGCGAGCGCGGAAGGCACGTTGCGTAGCAACAAGTGAGCGACCGTTAGAAAAGAAGCTCTCGACTGCGAAGGCCCGCTGCTCTCTAGACCAGAGCATGATGGCAACAGACTGGAGGGAGAAACAAACTTGGGAACTTCCCCCTCCAGATGCGCCCCCTCTCGCCCCTCTACCCGCCCAACCCACCGCGCGGGAATTTTTTCAAATAAGTAAGTTTCTCTGGCGCACCCTGTACCTTTTCTTAAGGTCTTAGGCTACAGTAACAGGTATAAAATCATGTGCGAATTTAACCATTTTTTTTGTATGAAAATATATTTTTTTTTCGATGTACGAAATGGCCGCTTACTCGAAACTTCTCGAAACAGCTTTTTTCCAATTGGCGTGACAAATAACTTCAACAATTTTCACTTGATTTAAGGCGTTACCCCCACTTGTAGCGCAAAAAAGGCCTTTTTCATGATTTTTTTTAAAGAAAACTACAAAACTTTTTTAATCGATCAATATACCATCTTAAAGAACACATCTTGAAGAACTTTCAGTAATTTTTTTATTGAAAAATATTACATTGTTTAGTGGCAAATGGCCGTCAATGAAATAATGTTTTTATATACACGGTTTGCGGTGACCAACATTGCGGCGAAGTGGATCATCTGAAAAAAAAATGCGGATGGATTTAGTCAAATATAAGTATAAACTAGTCTTTAATCGAAGGATTTAAAAAAATATTCATTTTTCACAAAATGGCGGACAGTCAAAGTTAATGGTTCGATTTTAACGAAAAAAAACGGCCGTTTTTCGGCTATAAAACGGCCATTTTTTTTTCGAAAAAAAAAATCGAACGATTAAAGACTACATTTTTATGTATTGGATAAGCCTGCAAAATTTCAAGAAGATCGGTTCATTAGTGTTCGACTAATCTTGGTCACCGACTTCAGAAATGCCATTTTGAGAAAAACGCGTTTAAAGTTTCAATTTCAGTTTACACGAAGAAAATATTTTTTTTGTAAACTTACATAGAGTCATCTATTCCGGGTCCATATAGAAGTATGGGCCCGGATACTTATACTTCAAAAAAATGTAATAAAAAAAATCGATTTTTTCAAAATCGCCAGTGGAGCAACCCCTTAATTCAAATTTCAAAGTTAGGTTCCCAATTGCATTTCGCAGAGAAGTACGTACGGAATTTCTGATTAATCGAAAACTTTTCATTTCATGAGCAGTTTATGAGCAGTTATAACGAAATTTTTTACTGATAATTGATTTCTTAAGTTCAAATACCTACATCTTTTGAAGAAAACAATATTTTTTAAATTCCGTACGTACTTCTCTAGGTATTCTAATGTAGATTGGCGAGAATTTTTGTTTTTTGTTCGAGGTAAAAAATTGTGGATGCTAAATGCCACTCCGCGGAGCGCCTAAAAAAGATAACGAAGGAAAATATTAATAGTCGGCCATTTTGTACATCGAAAAAATATATATATATATATTTTCTAACAGCTTGATATTCATATTAAATAGATGTGTAATTAATTTTATGAGCGAATCACTTTTTCATACGAAAAAAAAATTGGTCAATTCGCACATGAGTTTTTACCCGTTACTGTGGCCTAAGGTCTTTAAATAAAAATATTCTTACTTTTCGAATAAATAAAACGTTTTATTGATAAATAAAAATGTCGGGTCATATTGAAACACTCATTCAGTGTGGAATAATAGAGATAGAAGAGCTTATCAGATACAACACCTGTAACTACTCCGTTATCAAAGTACATTCTGCATTAGCTGCGACTCGTATGTGTCAGTGATTGTGTAACGCTCACGTTTTTCCTCGGGTCTCACGTGCCTCGATTATCCGCGCGGTATGCCACATGCCTATAGGGAAAAGCCCATTACAAAGACGGCGGAGCTACTGGACGTATTCACAAGTACATATATATCAGTATGTGTGTGTTGGCAGTCAAGCGAGCTGCTTCTTTTAGGGCCCATTTTTTTCAGTTAAGGGGTTATGCCGAGGTGTAAAAGTCGAAAAATCACTTTTTTCAAAACCAATACACTTTTGCAGTATATCATGTTATAAAAGTTCCCTGAAAATTTCAACGTCATTGACTAAAAATTGGCAGATTTATAGGCTGTTATGTTGACGACCGTCGGAACGCTCGGAGCGTCGTACGAAACTTTAAACGCTTTTTTCTCGAAAGTACGTTTTCAAAGTCGGTAAGCAAAATATCTCAAAAACAAGTGCATCGATTTTTCTGAAATTTTTAGGATTTTCTCTAGATGTAAAAATGTAGTATTTGATTGAAGGATTTTTTTGCCAATGTATACTTTGAATTTGATGAACGAAAAATGGGTTGAAATTTCGAACTTTGAATGATCAGAACGCTCAAAACTCCGGAAGAATACTACCCCGAAAGATCAAAACTCCGAAAGAATTTTACACGAAAGACCAAAACTCCGAAAATCTGAACACCGTCAAAGTAATTCGGCTATGGAAGTTTTAAAAGTTGAAAATTTTCAATAAATCGAAGAATTATTTAAATATATATTTTTTTTATTGAGAAGTGATTTTACGTCGATTTTGAAATTTGTCTAGACAATGTTATATGTTCTACATCATTTACAGTCAACCGTGTAGACTTCCGCTGACATAATCTTGACGAACATTGTAATTTCGGAACATTAAGGGAAGATATACACCTAGGAGGCGGCAAAAGGTCATTTTTGTGGATTTTTTAAGGAAAACTATTTTAAATTTCAGATTGGAGTTTTAATTATCTAAAAGTATATACATTCAAAAATATGTTTAATTTTATTTATTTAAAAATATCAACAATATACAATGATATTGTATGATCCTTGGAGCGTCGTAAAAAAATCTGCGTATACGGTACCCACTGGCGTTTCTTCAAAAATCATCTGAAAAAAAAACCAAAAAGTTTATTAAATTAGATACTATAATCTAGTACTTGTCATGGCCGATTTTGAAAATATCGATTTGTGACAAAATAGCGGACGTTTGAACATAAATAGTGATTTTTGGGCCAAAAATTAGTTATTATTTTGCCTATAAAACAAAAACTAAGTAACGGAAAAAAAATCCTATGACAAGTACTAGATAATGGTGTATAGAATAACCACAAAAAACCTCAAGGCAATCGGTTCATTGGTTTTCGAGAAATTTTGGGTCCCGATTTGAAAAACGTGGTTTTGAGAAAAAAGCGTTTGAAAATTTGGGAATGAATAAATCATGAAATTTGTCAACTTACATGGAATCATCGATACCAGGCCCATAGTGTAGGTCTTCTACGGTCGACGCAATGTTCATAGCTTCTAAATCTTCGACTTCGACCATCTAGGTGTATATCTCCCCTTAAAACTAGGAATTTTAAACCGTCGGCGCATTCAAAGTTCGGAATTTCAACCCGGCCCTCATGTCAAGATCAAGCCAGCGAAAGTCTACACAGTTGACTGTAAATGATGTAGAACGTATATTCTTATCTAGACAAATTTTAAAATTGACGCAAAATCACTTTTCAATTAAAAAAAATTCTTGAAATAATTCGTCGATTTGTTGAAAATTTTGAAACTTCTAAAACTTCCATAGCCGAATTACTTTGACGGTGTTCAGATTTTCAAAGTTTTGGTCTTTCGTGTAAAATTATTTCGGAGTTTTGATCTTTCGGGGTAGTATTCTTTCGGAGTTTTGAACCTTCTCATCATTCAAATGTTTGAATCTCAACCCGGCTCCATCTTGAATTTCAGAATATTAAAATTCGGAATTTTAATCCGTCGGAGCATTCAAAGTTCGGAATTTCAACCCGGGCCCCGAAAAATGCCCATTTTTTTCGCAAAAATCAATACTTACCTTGAACACGTGCCACTTTTTTCAAATTTGATATTTCGGAAATTCTATCTCATAATCACAGGATAAACTAATAAACCACCAACATCGTTTGATTTGTTTATATTAGAATACCTGGCTCAGAAAGGCATTGCTCACCGCAAAAAACGTTTCCAAGAGGTGCTTCCTGGACATCGGCGGCCAATCAACTACAATTAAGGGGTTACCCCCACTTGCGATTTTGAAAAAATCGATTTTTTTTATTGCATTTTTTTGAAGTGCAATTTGAAGTGCAGTTTTTTTTGATGCCCGGAATAGATGACTCTATGTAAGTTTACAAAAAAAAAATATTTTCTTCGTGTAAACTGAAATTGAAACTGTAAACGCGTTTTTCTCAAAATGGCATTTCTGAAGTTGGTGACCAAGATTACTCGAACACTAATGAACCAATCTTCTTGAAATTTTGCAGGCTTATTTAATACATAAAAATGTAGTCTTTAATCGTTCGATTTTTTTTCGAAAAAAATGGCCGTTTTATAGCCAAAAAACGGCCGCTTTTTTTTCGTTAAAATAGAACCATTAACTTTGACTGTCCGCCATTTTGTGAAAAATGAATATTTTTTAAAATCCTTCGATTAAAGACTAGTTTATACTTATATTTGACTAAATCCATCCGCATTTTTTTTTCAGACGATCCACATCGCCGCAATGTTGGTGACCGCAAACCGTGTATATAAAAACATTATTTCATTAACGGCCATTTGCCACTAAACAATGTAATATTTTTCAATAAAAAATTACTGAAAGTTCTTCAAGATGTGTTCTTTAAGATGGTATATTGATCGATTAAAAAAGTTTTGTAGTTTTCTTTAAAAAAATTCATGAAAAAGGCCTTTTTTGCGCTACAAGTGGGGGTAACCCGTTAAATATTCTTACACAAAAAATTAGTGTCCTTCAAAAGTTCCTTTTTCAAAGACCTAATTTTTGTAGAAACTTCACGATTTTCTAAAAAAAAATCCCAAAAATCAACTGTTTTCGACTCTTACAACTAGGCATATCCCTTTTAATTGCATCAAATGCTCATTTCCAAAAAAAATGAAAAAAAAAAAAAATGCATAAACCAAATTGAGATTCGAAGAAAATAAATCGTAGCTCCCATTTTCGATTAACAAATTGTGCCACATGATGTCCATGAATAATTTTTTTTCAACGTAGTCTGTCTACGAGCCAAAATGCAATTTAAAAATAAAACAAAAATAAAACAATAATAAAAAAAACACAAGAATAACGTGACAAAAAGTATTTATAAAATCGTCAATTAAACGTGAATAAAAAATTCGAATGAATTTTTGATGATTTCTGATAGAGTCGTGGATCCAGAAGCGCAAAATTATTAAATTGTAGCCGGGTCGCCGAGCATACTGTAAAACAAGCCAAATGGCATGAGGGCGGAGGGGGGGTGGGCATAACGGTACCGATTTTTGCACGAGCGCGAATCTCTCCGAGGCGAACGTGACCATTAGATGTGAACCTGTCAGGATAGAAAAGACGGTGTAGAGTCGGTATATTGTAATACCGTAATTTCTGGCTGCCTCTCGCAACTCTATGAATTTCTGAAGCTGCGCGTTTTTTAGGCTACAGCTTCCCATAAACAATTCGTAGTAAGTCTGTGTACACACATGTGCGCACATATATAGATGTATAGGCACGTACACACAAACACATATAAACGTTTGTGTGTCCAAGTACCACAGAACAAGGATTCAACGTTTTGAGCCAACGAATCTATCAT
>OX101790.1:20510971-20577500 GCA_944452715.1 Ophion slaviceki | reverse complement strand
GTTAATAAAAGAAGAATCTTTGTTGGTTTTTTTTAGATTAATCCAGGACGCTACGTGTCACGCCGTCTGACAAAATCCACCGCAAACCGTTAAGAAGACTGTGCCACCCCTTTGCCATTTTTAAAGATTAATAAATAAAAAATACCGTGTGACAGTCATAAGTAGTAATAAACCATATCCCAAGTCTAAAAAATGGTGCAGGAATCTTTTTATTAAAGAAAGTAATTAAAATCAACAATTTTTCCTCGCTTAAAAGTATATCTCCCGTAAAGGAAGCTAGAACTGCTCGCAGGGAATAACGAGCTTTAGAAGTCGACAGAGGCACATTTTACGAGACAGGAATGACCGATTAAAATAACGTAAGTATAACATGCCATTATACCTCTTATGTTCGATCGTTGCAGTTGTCTAAAATCATACTTAAAATTCTAAACGCGTTTTTCTCGAAACTACTTTATTTAACCACGATGCGATAAAATATCGAGTTCTATTCAATCGACTGACTTCAAATTTGGTATGACCTTCACAGTATAGATCCCTCTATCGTCCCTACCTCGGGGATTGTGAAATTATTGTTAATACTGTAAAAAAGACTAAAGAATTGATAGTAATTTTTTTATCAAACCCGAAAAACAACCGAAACTTAGGCCTCTAAACTATGATACTGTCTTAAAGTTCGTTGAGTTCTGAAATTCAACGAGGATTTCGAAAAAAAAATCTCGGGTTAGTATGAAGATCATCGTAATTTCCTATTTTCTACAGTTATTGAATATTCATTTGGTTGCACATTTCGAAGAAAAATCAAAATGACGATTTAAAATGCAAATAGATATTTGAGTTTTTTTATTTTGGATTTGTGACGATAATGGACACATTTCGTGATGTCCAGCTTTCAAGACGTTTACTATATAGGGTGTCACAAAATGACCTGACAGTTTAATTTATTAATAAAACGTATTATTCATTTGAAAAGAACGAATATTCTTATTTTTATATAAGGTACAAACATGGAGGTTATGTGTGGAACAGAATATCCGATAAATGACCGCCTCGTCCCTGTTTGGAAACTCTTTTGACGAAATTTTCAATAACATTTTGGCACAATTGGGGGCTAATCTCATTAATGGTGCGTCCAATTGCTTCCTTGAGCTCCGGAATGGTCTGTGGATCGTTGGCACACATTTTTCCTTTCACAAAACCCCAAAGAAAGAAGTCCAATGGCGTCACATCGCACGATCGTGGTGGCCACTTGACATCGCCACGGCGCGAGTTAAGGGGCTATACCAGTGTGACACTTTAAAAAAATTGATTTTTTTTTTGCCTTTTTCGACAGTTTATACTTTCAAGAATATCATTATCATTCATATAATTTATATCAATATCATGTTACCTTGCAAAAATCGATAGTTGAATCTTTAAAAGGGGTTTTTCTCGAAATGAGATTTTTAAATTTGCTGACATTGTAACCCAAAGAGCAATTATCCGATTGACTTGAAATTTGAACTGAGTACTCTCGGATATAATTACTCTACAATAACGTAGGATATTTTTGATTGGATGAAAATGGACCATGTGGCATTTTAAAAAACGACCATTTTATAGGCAAGAAAACAGACTTTTTTCATAACTACGCCATTTTGTTAGATTTTGATATTTTTCAAAAATCCTACGTCATTGTACAGGAAATACCTTCCAGTTTAACGACATTATTTCCTTTTTCGGTTTCAGCTACCCAATCGGCCGGAATCATGTAAGCAGTGGAGGAACTTTTTTTGGCGCCTCCGAAGGCAGCGCATAAGTCGCTTGGATCTCAATATTTTTCTATGAAAAAATTATGTAATATAGGCAAAATATGGCCAAATATATTCTTAATTTTCCGAAACATTTAACTGAGTACTTTTCTTCAAAAAAATGCCCGAAAATCACCGAAATTTTCAGCGTTCACATTGGTATAGCCCCTTAACACGACCATGAAACTTCGTCTGCTATAACTGCATTGTTTGGCCAGCAGTGTTACAGTTTGCGCCATCTTGTTGAAAGAATATGTCTTCCAAGTCTATGCCGTTTATGCAATTTATCGGATATTGTGTTCCGCACATAACCTCCATGTTTGTACCTTATATAAAAGTAAAAATATTCGTTCTTCTCAAATAAATAATACGTTTTATTAATAAATAAAAAATGCCAGCTCATTTTGCGACATTCTTCACAAATTTTCAAATTTTTTGCACGGGTCTCGTTACTGAGTTTTTTTTTATCGAGCCGCCCAATTGTGCACGGAAAAAAATGATTCGTCAAAATTAATAGTTGGTGTTTATAAATTACTGAGGAAAGATGAACATAATGCAGTTTCACACTGTAAACCAATCATGTTACAGCACTTTTAGGAAAAAATAATGGATCAGACGTGCTTTTTTACTATTCGAACGGATGGAAATGCAGATTTAAACTGTAAAAAAATCATAATGATCACCGCGATGAAGTAAACTGTCGAATTTACAAATTAAATATAAGATATCGCGGTACTCAATGCGTAAAATATACGGAGTACCATAAAAAAAAGTGAGATTAGACTGGTAATCACTGATTTGAACCATAAAATTCTTCAACAAGCAAATGTTAAAAATGAGATTAAATTCTATTGAAATTTGGTATTGTCTTCTGAAAAATGTAGTGTGAGTTTAAATTAAAAACTGCAGTGTACACCTTGCAAATTGTATCGTAGCTCGGTATTATTCAATACGTGCAGATTTAATTTTTACAGAGTCAATTGTCATTTTTTAACAAATCGGGCAAAGCATATTTTGATAACGGGTTGTTGAATACTAATACGGATATTTAAATTTATTAGTGTGATACATGAAAAAATATTCAAAGCGCTCAGTAGAAGTTACAGCCGACATTGCGCGGTACACCGCGTGTACCTCGAATTTTTACAATGTGCACTGTAAACGCGTGACCGCGTCAACTGGGGGGTTAAGGCGTTCAAACCTGCACGCCTAAATCAACAAAGAAAAATTCTATCGCGTGGTCGCCCTCAGTCTCGACATCTACTCAGTGCTCTTTTGCATCTCGTGGCGTAAAGTTTTGCGCAGTGTCGTCGAGAAACGACAATTATTTATAATCAATGTGAAAACGGACACACACACGGTGAAGAAGGACGAACTGTTAGTGAAGAAAAAGTGCCGTGAAAGATTTGTTGATGCTGAAAAGAGGACGAAAAAACGATGTGAGTATTGTATTTGTACTTTTCTATCTCGCTTTCACGTATAATGATGCTTGATGTACATAAAGCTATTCACTATCTGCAATATTTGCTATTTCACAGTGTAAAAATTTGTCAATGAAGTCGTTTATTTTATAACATTTTTAAATGTAAAAATTCGTGGATCCGCTCGTTTACTTTTAACAGTTTCACATAGTAAAAATTCGCAAGTCGGTCCATCTACTGTTTACAGTTTCACGTTGTAAAAATTCGTGAGTCGGTCCATCTACTATTTACAGTTTCACATTGTAAAAATTCGTGAGGCGGTTCATCTACTGTTCACAGGTCCACATTATAAAACGTCGTGAGTCGGTTCATCTACTGTCCACAGTTTCACACTGCGAAAATTTATCGATCGCTTAGCATAAACTCAATAGTCCTGCAGTTCTTTGTGTGAAACGTGGCGTGTACTTTTTAGAGTTTTACGTAGCAAATATCGAAGATTTTGTACCGAGAGGCGCTGTTGATGTGAGACACAGTACATTTTGATGGGACTTCCATCAAAATTTACAGGATTTTGATGTGTAAACATCTTAGCGCTCGGTCTACGGTAGGGGCTAGCTGGGGCTTCGAGCGTCAGATGACGTCAGCGTAAGACCGTGTCTGTGTGAGCGCGTTAATGTGTGCGTTTGACAGTTGACTGTGCGGGCTAACTGACAGTTGACATGACGGACATTTTTTCCTACTGGAATTTTACGTGGTGTCGCCAACCTAAAAGGTAATTACGAACGATGCTTCTCTCTCTCTCTCTCTCTCTCTCTCTCTCTCTCTCTTTCTCTGTATTTGTATAATATATAATCTTTTTCTTTCTCTCTCTATATACAATCTTTTTCTTTCTCTCTCTCTCTTTTTATTATATATTTAGATAATATATAATTAAAATAAAATATATTTACATATAAGAAAATATGTAATAATATGTGTACAAAATAGCTAATTAATCTCTCTCGCTCGCTCTTCTCTCTCTCTCTCTCTCTCTCTCTCTCTCTCTCTCTCTCTCTCTCTCTCTCTCTCTCTCTCTCTCTCCCTCTCTCTTCCTAATAAAATTTAATAAAAATCTGATAACAATAAAACCAAAACAAAAATATAGCGGCTGAACCGCTCATTTCATTTTTACAGGACAAACTCAATCTACGCATGAATACAGATAAAAACATTCCAACTACAAATTTAAAGACTACAATCGATGCTGTATTCTCGCGGTATTTGGAAACACTGCAGTCGCAAGTCTATGTGTCTTATTACAGTTACCACAAACCAATCATTTCATGTATAAAAGAAACTGATCAATAAATTTTCAAACTTGATTCTTTATGCTATTTTCGCATTGTTTTATTACAAAATAAATTTTGATCAAAACCAATGCACGACCTCAATTTTCCCACACCAAACTGATGCGAGCTCACACGTTTACACATCAATTTTCGTGAGTTACATGCCAACTCACTACTCGTTTTTTCCGTGTGCTGTCGTCACAATTTTCCACACGGGAGATAAATTAACATTTTTTAATCGCCCCCCGGTCCTGTATATCATCAACTCCGAAGTATCGTCTTTCACATTTCACCGTCTCTTCCGAGCGTATCCCCCTCGCAAAGCTGACCTTGATTTCCATCGCCGAGGAGTCGCGTTTCGACACTCGAATTTATCTCGCGGAGGCTTCTCACAGCCTCGCGCGCGGACTCGAATTCGACCAACGTTAATACGTTAAATGGTATTACGATATAGAGATACCGTTCGATCTTCGCAATCGGGCATCCCGTTACACCGTCACATTATCAACCTAAACATATACGGGGTGTCCCGGACATAATCATCGAAACCTTACCGTACGAGAGTGCGGGGATAATCGACGAACAAAGTCGTAAAAATCGCTGCCGATATTTGCCCGCTTTCGTTTCCCTTTCACTCATTTCTCCCATTTTCGGTTGTGCATCATCCATGACCTCGGAATGCCTGCGAGCACCATTTTTTACATGTCCAATTGTCCAATTCTACTCGAGGAATTTTTTAAGTTGTATTGTTTAGAAATTTGGAGAAATCTTTTATTTTTATTTCTATTATTCACTTTCTAAATGCATCTGTCAAAACCGTTTGACGATACTCACAAAGTTAGCCGAGTTGTAGAAATGATAAGGTGTACGCTTGAGGAGCGCGGTCGAGACGCACTCAACTTTGAGGGGCTACATCTACCTGAGACTCGAAAAAAATGGTCAAATTCCGAAAAAAAATCTGAGAAACGGTCGGTGAAAAAGAAACGCATTTTTTTTAACACAAAGGTACATATCTTGAGGGCTTTAAAAGAATCACTAATAAATACAGAAAAACGACAAAAACAGATGATACGGTTTTCAAAGTCGGTGGACATGATATCTCGAGAACCACTTGATGGATTGTTTCCAAATTTACAGGAGATACGATGAGAAATATTTAAAGGTCGTTGACGATCTTGTTTTTTTTAACTCGATCTTCATTTTTTTTAAATCCATTTTCGTTTTTTTAAAATCGATCTTCATTTTTTTTTCAATCGATTTTTCATTTTTAATTGTTACGTAAAAATAAAGACTTTTTTCCTCGGTATTGTATGCTCGAGTTTCAATGGGTCGACGCGTCGTTAAGAAGAAATGATTTCAAAAATCGGGGTTCTTCAAGGACTCGTATTTATTATTAACTTGAATAACCCGTGTAGCAACTTCAAGGGGCTACATCTACCTGAGGCCCGAAAAGATGGGAAAAATACGATTTTTGTTTTGGGAAACGGTCGGTGAAAAAGAAACCCATTTTTTTAAGCACAAAGGTACATATATTGAGGGCTTTAAGGCGTAACCCCCACTTGTAGCGCAAAAAAGGCCTTTTTCATGAATTTTTTTAAAGAAAACTACAAAACTTTTTTAATCGATCAATATACCATCTTAAAGAACACATCTTGAAGAACTTTCAGTAATTTTTTTATTGAAAAATATTACATTGTTTAGTGGCAAATGGCCGTCAATGAAATAATGTTTTTATATACACGGTTTGCGGTGACCAACATTGCGGCGAAGTGGATCATCTGAAAAAAAAATGCGGATGGATTTAGTCAAATATAAGTATAAACTAGTCTTTAATCGAAGGATATTAAAAAATATTCATTTTTCACAAAATGGCGGACAGTCAAAGTTAATGGTTCGATTTTAACGAAAAAAACGGCCGTTTTTTTGCTATAAAACGGCCATTTTTTTTTCGAAAAAAAAAAATCGAACGATTAAAGACTACATTTTTATGTATTAAATAAGCCTGCAAAATTTAAAGAAGATCGGATCATTAGTGTTCGAGTAATCTTGGTCACCGACTTTAGAAATGCCATTTTGAGAAAAACGCGTTTAAAGTTTCAATTTCAGTTTACACGAAGAAAATATTTTTTTTGTAAACTTACATAGAGTCATCTATTCTGGGCCCATACAGAAGTATGGGCCCGGATACTTACACTTCAAAAAAATGCAATAAAAAAAATCGATTTTTTCAAAATCGCAAGTGGGGGTAACCCCTTAAAAGAATCACTAATAAATACAGAAAAACGACAAAACAGATAATACTGTTTTCAAAATTGGTGGACATGATATCTCGAGAATCACTTGATGGATTGTTTCCAAATTTACTGGAGATACGATGAGAAACATTTTAAGGTCGTTGACGATCTCACTTTTGTAAAATCGATCTTCATTTTTTTATAGTTACGTAAAAATGACGACTTTATTCATAGATTTTGCATGCTCGAGTTTCAATTTATCGTCACGTTGTTAAAAAAGAATCATTTTATAAATCGACGCTCGTCAATGACTCGTATTTATTGTTAAATCGAATAACCTGTTTGGTTTTTAGAACTCAGACGGACCGTTTAAGCTGGAGAGTGCCCAACGCCGTACGTCGCGAAAAAAATTTCATCATCCGCCGGCGGCCATTTTTGTCGTTGTTTTTCTGTATTTTTTGGTGATTTTTTTTCAAGACTCTCAATATGGTGTCCCTCTCAAAATGTGTTGTTTATAAACAGCTTTGTGTTAAAAAAAAATGTGATTCTTATTCACCAATCGTTTTTACATTTCTATTACTATCGATTTTACCAACCACTCTATCATCTATCTATACCAACCTATTTTTTTTTCGGGCCTCTAGGTAATGTAGCCCCTTAAGCGCGTATTTTTTCGAAACTATGCTTTTCAATCCGGCAACCATGATATCTCGATAACCAACTGGCCGATTGAGCTCAGATTTGCCATACGCCTTTAAGCCTGTTTTTCAACATTGGTAGCAGAATTGAGACCAAATATTTTTTTAAAAATATATCTAACTTGTAGAATGGTCGGAAAAAATAGGAATAATTGATAATTAAAATTGAGCATGTTGATATTTTGTAATTTATTTTTGCTGATTCTGGTACCAAACATCACAACCTCATACAGATTAAGGATGTGTTATAAGAAAACGAACAAAAAGTACATGACAATTTTTTTTTATTGGTCCATATTCTTGAAGGATCGTTGAGCATATGTAAACAATTTCGGAAAGGAAACTACAACAGTTTAAAGGTTATTCCATCCTAAAAATCACCTTCAACAGCGCACTAAAAAACGATGCTACTTGAACTCACTCTTTTTTTTCATAAGCCTGGGATTCAGGCTATTTGTCTTATGATATTCTACAATGATCTCAATCATCGGAGCATTTTATATTTTTTAATAAAAATTTGTTTTAGGTTATTCTTCTTTTCTTATTTTCTCAAACCAGCACCAGCAGGGACCAGCACGCAGCAACGGGAACAAGAGTTTTTCAACTAGTTTATTAACAGTTTATGCGTTCTTGAAGTTTACCGTTCATTTTTTGGACACCCGATATATATATACATACAGGGTGTCCCAGAACTCAACGTCAAGCCGAAACGGGGTGACAGGATTGATTGTAACCATCATGAGAAAAATCAGAAAAAGAATCTGGGCATTTAAGAAAAACCTAGAAATTTGGTCAAACTGTGACCATTTTTCGGTTATTGTGGTTAATTTTTATTATTTTTGTTCATTTAAACTTTGGAACCGTAACCCTAAATTACATTTCTAGAATCACAGTCAAAAATAATGACACAATTGCCCCAAGTTTCCTAGAATTAAGACTGTTTTTTGTTAAACTATGAATTTAAAATTTTCAAAATAGATTTTTTTTCTGATTTTTCTCATGATGGTTACAATCAATCCTGTCACCCCGTTTCGGCTTGACGTTGAGTTCTGGGATATACAGGGTGTCCCTCTTATCTCTGCCACCGGAAATCATTCGGTAATTATCGACGTCACAAAAAAATGTTCCAGAGGAAAGTTGTACGGTGTAAAGGGGGTCATCAAATGCGACCAATTTTTTTATTTCGGTGGAGGCGCTGACGCACAGTAAAGGTCACCTCCACTTTTTCAAATGGAATGGTACTTTTTTTTTTAACCATCTTATGGAGCACCTCAAGTCGCATAAAAACATTAAGGGGTCAAAGTCGTCCAAGGTCACTCAAGGTCAGTATCGATGATACAAATCTAAATATCTAAAGATCTAGATATTTAGATTTGTATTTTATTTTAATAGGTGACCTTGGATGAACTTGAACGACTGTGAACCCCTAATGGTTTTATGCGACTTAAGGTGCTCCACAAGATCATTGAAAAAAAATGTACCATTCCATTTAAGAAAGGGGAGGTGACCTTCACTGTGCATCAGCGCCTCCACCGAAATAAAAAAAAATGGTCGCATTTGATGACTCCTTTTACACCGTACAACTTTTGTCTGAAACATTTTTTTGTAACGACGATAATTACCGAGTTATTTCGGGTGGCAGAGATAAGAGGGACACCCTGCATACATACACGCATACATACAGGATGTTTAAAAATTCAATGGCGGAACATAAAAAAAAACAAGTTTTTAGGACGCCTAATATTCATATATACAATGAAGCATATATGTGTCCTGTTATGAATGGATAATCTCCCAAAAAATAATATCCATTCGTGATCCCGGGCACAATTTTGTTAAGAAGTCTCAAGATGCACCCACATCTCTATAGGAATTGGTTAGGGACCCCGCACATACGGCTTCCATTGGGATCCAATTGGATTCTGCACAGTTTCCCGATGAACGCCGTTTGAGAATTCTCAACATCTTTAAATCGCAAATACGTGAAAATCCACGAGAAAAAATTCGGTAAGAGAATAAACTTACACGCTTCGTGAGCATGTACGTGTGTGGTGATTGATTGCTAAAATGCAGTAAAATAAATAACAAATGATAATTACAGTGGATTTTCAGTGATGTGATTCAGATTGGTTTTTAAGATATACTTTTGTAAGATCAGATTTATACTTTTTATAGTTTTTCTCATGTTGTCAATATACAGGGTGTCATGTTGTGAATGAATAATCCTGCAACTGTCGATGGGTCAGATCATGTCCTACTATATGCTGGTATTCCAGTTCAGTAAAAGTCCCACGGTTTTCGAGATAAAAATCATCTGCTTTTGGTTTTTCGCATGCCATTTCTACAAATGATAACTTTTTTACCCGGTTTTGCAAAAAGTACTCCTCGTTATTTGTTTTATCTGGAAAAGTCTTCTTTTCAACCTTAAATGTTAAGGAAACTTTATGAAAAAAGATCTTGTGCAAAATTTTCATACAAACCAATTCGAACATCTGACTTTGATGGCCTCCGGTGTAAAATAAATGGACTACGCATATCGTGCATATTACTTCAAAAGTTGCTTACTTACTGTCGATTCATATCATTTGTACAAATGGCATGCGTAAAACCAAAAGTAGATGATTTTTTTTAAATAACACAAAGTCCAAAATCTCGAAAACCGTGGGACTCAAACCACCCAAAAATTCAAAATTTCATTAAAAAATCGGGTTTTTTTCGTTGACTTCTCATCCATGAATTTTGCTCTTTATCATTTTTAAATTAAGCTCGCGAAAGCTCTAACCGGCCAATGAATATTTAGTGGTCGCTCTAGGGCTTCGAAATTTCCAATTGTCGCGACTTTTCTTCTCTTCTCACTCATAAATTGAACACTTTGTCAAATTTTCAAAACAATTGTTCCTCTTTATTCTTTAGAAACGGACATATATAACGGATAAAACGGGGGACTTATAATTTTATTTGCGTAGAAGCGCTTTGAATAATTATTTTATGAGAATGAAGATTATAATTCTTAGGTTACTAGTGTGAGATAAATTTGAAAAATCTGTTCATAAAGAAAAACGATTAATTGTATTGAAAATTTCACAAAGCGTCAAATTTATGACTGGGAAGAGTTAAGAAAATTGGCGACAATGGGAAATTTCGGAGCTCTTCAGTGACCACTAAATATACATTGACCGGCTAGAGCTTTCGCGAGGTTGATTTAAAAATTATAAAGCGTAAAATTCATGCGCGAGAAGTGAACGAAAAAAAGTCGATTTTTTAATGAAAATTCGAGTTTTTTGGAGGCTTGAGCGACCTCTAAATGATTTTGGACCACTCGCAGATTTCGCGACAATTTTTTTTTCTTCAAATAAGGTAATTGGATGGTCAGAAAAAGTTAAAAAAAAATAGAGCTCAAATTTGTGCCACCCTAAAGTATATATGTATATATATATATATATATATATATATATATATATATATATATATATATATATATATATATATATATATATATATATATATATATATATATATATATATATATATATATATATATATATATATATATATATATATATATATATATATATATGTAGACATATATAGATCACGCGCCAACAACATGTAATTGAAAGATCGTAAGAAGACGAAGTTGAAAGAAAAAAAGAAACGGTCACGTCAAAAGCGAGACAGAATTCTCTCGCCCCGTTCGATCGCAGGGCCTTTAAGTATGAGTCCCCGGTAAGTAAGAATACTACACGGCCAAGGCAAAAGCCTGTTTTTCGAACGGTCCCGCGGCACTCGAGCTCGGAGAAAGTGGTGTGTCCACGTCGAGGTAACTGCGCAAAGAGGAACAGGAGAACGTTTACTGACCTACATTACCCTCGCCCGCGTCCGACCGTCGTCGTCGCCACCACCACCGTCGAAGTCCCCGTTGCTCCGCGCCGGTCTTTCTCGGCACGGTTCACCGCTTTAGCCGCTATGCACACCGATTTGTACCGTACTGTTAGGCGTTACGAGGTTTATGTTCAGGACTAGATAAAGGCGATGTCATCCTGCCAATGGCGCCTTCAAAAGGTCGGACTTTCTGTTCCTGTGGGAACAGTAGATCGATGTGGACGCATCTGTGTGTTCCTTGTTTTTGGCAGGCAGGAAAATGCGCAATTTCTCTCTCTCTCTCTCTCTCTCTCTCTCTCTCTCTCTCTCTCTCTCTCTCTCTCTCTCTCTCTTTTTTTCTAATTCAATTTTTTATTCAATTTTTTTTCCGAATCGGAAAAAACACGAAATTGCCATCTCTTTTTCTCCTACGGCTGGGAAGCAATGACCAAGATCGCGGCGACACCCACTAATTTGACAGTGTCTAGAGAGTTAGCGGGACGGGCAACAACCGAGACGATGACGATGACGAGACAAAATAGAGGAGGTGAACGAGGAAAGAGAAAGAGAGAGGGAGACCTGGTGACCCACAAACTCAGCAACGAGAAGAAGGAGACTGAAATTATGTCACCAGCCAAGTTCAAACTATCGGACACACAACCGTGAGCTCTCGGAGCTCTCGTCCGTATTATGAAGTAGCTACGAAGCACGTGTGTCCCTCTCCCTTGCTCTCGCTCTCCCTCGTGTTGCTTTACCTGGGGCTTTTGACCTCTTACGTTCGCACTTGGCCCCAAAAACGCGAGTAACGCAGGTACATTTTAATTTGAACTGGAAGTGACGTGATGAATGTATCCAATTGATCAAGCGTATCAGCGTATTGTTATGTAAAAGAATTGTCGTTAGTTTCATTAAAACGCCTTATTTTCATTTTTTTAATCGTTCGCTCGACACAGTCTTCAGATATTGTCGAAAACTCTTTGATATTCGCAATTAGCAGAAATTTTTCTATCGGTAGGTGCTTAAAATATGATAATAGGCGAGAAAAAAAAACGGTGCTTCAGGGCATTTTTGCAAAATCGACGATCTGCCGAAATTCCAACGTTTGAGTGACGTAGACTCATCGGATTGCTTTCGAAGAAGACTTTGGTAAACTTGGAGAATGCCACTTGATTTATCCCGATATCTGAAATTCGCTTGGGAGTTCCTGGATCCTATCACATCTCCATAGGGACTTGACATTGTAAAGTAGGCAGTTTACATTGGAATCCAAGTGGATTCCGGGCTATCCCCCCACTGACGTTTGAGAATTTTCAATTTGACATTGTCAATCAGCGTTTGCTGGACCTCCCGAAAAATATATTTTCGTGATCGCGTGAAAAAATTTGTTGGGGAGTCCCAAGACGCACCCACAGCTATATAGGGATATGTTAGGGACACCGCACATAGGGAGTCCCCATTGGGATCCAATTTGATTCTGCACTGTTCCCCGATGAACGCCATTGGAACATTTTTAGCACGTCCGAATATAATGTATGGCAAAATTCAAAATACAGAAACATAAATAACAAACGATAATTACGGCGGATTTTCTGTTATGTAATTCAAGTCGATTCGTAATTCTCTATATCACCGTGTGACAGTTCTGTAAGTAATCATCCAAGTCCTCACGAAATCCCATGTTGGCATTTAATTCTTTTTTAAATCAATGTCACCCGACGGCGACAAAGTTTTCCATGCCAACTAGATGACCCTAGTTGGATCAACCAAGATGGAACTAGATGACGTTAGTTTGATCAAATTTTTTTGATGTTTACTTATCGCGAGATTGCGAGATTCGAGTGTGCGTAAAGTTGGCGTAAATCGAAAAAAATGTCAAAACGAGAAATGGTATGTGAAAAATGTGGCGTGACTTTGTGCTACAAGCAAAACAGCTGCTTCAAACCATTCCATGCATCATGAAAGAATGTTACGGTACAATGTAACATGTCTGTCATGCCTCCTTTGTTACTTTATAAGTAGCCCCCTGATTACATTATTCGAAAACTAAATAATATTGGAATAAATGTATATTAGAATCGGAAAAAATTAGAAGACTAGTTTTTTGACAGGTGACTTTGTAAGTGCCGCGGGTACTAAATCCAAGTTTGCCTGAAAATCGGGGTGTAGGGTTTTTTTAGGGGATGGGAGTGGATTAATGCCAAACTCAGTGGCGTAACTACGTGGGGGCGGTGGGGGCTCTCCGCCCCGGGCCCCAAAAAAATTCGGCGAAATAGGGGCCCCCAAAAAACTGGCAAAAATCCACTTAAAAAACTCAGTTTTCCCTTATCATTTCGTTGGGGTCCTCCCACCTTAAGAAAATGTGAACCACATCGCCATTAACTTCAACTCTATGGTTTTGACCAAGCTTGATGACAGTTTAGTCGTTTGTATTTGGAGCGGCGGGTTCGGGCGGATCGTTTACCGATCGAATGACAAAAAGATCCGATTTTTTTTTGTCATCGAATAGAACAGTCCATAATTGTATAAGACAGAGCCAAATAAAAAAAATGACAGCAAGTTTTACGCCATCAAAAACATTCTTAGCGAGACTAGTGATTTTAATCAAATAATTTTGAACTTTACTGTCAGTTCCTTAGATTTCCAATCAAGATACCCTTGCGAGACGACTTGAAACAGCATTTTTATGATTTTGCAATTTTAGACTTGATAGTGCGTGAAATATAACCTAATTGTATCTGTAAAAAAAAATTGAAAATAGGGAGATAATTCAGCCATTTTGGATAAAGATGCGGTAACATTTTACTTATTTCCACATATCGATATCGATGTTAACTCATTATTGCTCTTTAAAGGTCCTAAATATTGAGGTCCTCAATATAGAAAAAAAAACAAAATAAAAAAATTAATGCATTTTTTCCACGTAAACATAACTTAGACAAGCTGTCGCTTGTCTCAAAACCGGCCGGAGTACGGCACGACAACGTGTATCTTCCGCGCATCAATTAAAAAAGGTAAGTAAATTTATGTTAAACCAGTGTTTTCATGGCGACGTGCCTGATTTTTTATCTTTGATATAAAAAATATAATATTAGCGGAAGAGTAATAATTCTTATTACTCATAATTGTTTTACGCAAATAATCCTAAGTTCTTTAGTAGATTTGATCCAAATCTTTGTTTTACTATGTCGGTTCTTTATATAAACAGGTCTCTCCGCACGTTTTGGGGTTTGTAAATGATAAACATCCATCTATCCCAATATTCCCTTTTATAACATTGAAAAGATAAGAAATAATCTATCGATACTTTATTTCGACAAGACCCAGCACTCAATTGTTAATGCAATAAAGTTAGTTTACAGTGTATCGACAAAGTGTTAATGAGGTGTATGTGTAAAATTGCATCAATGTACACTGATTAAATTGTATGCGTGCGTACAGATGTGAATATTTTGTTGGGTACGTTTACCTCGTCTCGTAGACTCTCGCGCTCTTATTGACAGACTTAGGATTCTAAACGTAAAAACTCCGTCGTTTTTTGTTAATTTTTATTCAATTTAAAACAAAGTTGCTACCGTTGAAATTGACGTGACGTGCATTATTGGACTTTGATTTCACTATAAAAAACAGGCTTCCTTGCTTACGTTCGCACACAAAAGGTAAGTTCAGCGTTTGCAATTTTATATTTTTTTTATTGGTTTTTTCCTTAGGTACACGCTTTTTGCGTTTGGTACCTATTCTTCCCCATCATTATGACCGTTCTTTCCTCTACTGTTTACTCCTTTTTGTCTCCATCTTTCTCCCTGTTCCCCCCTGTTGCGGCCGCAGCCGACTTCCCCCTCTGTATTATATTCATCATGACATTTCTGTCATGGGTATAGGGAAACTGCGGAAAACCTATACCAATACAGCCGGTCATCGAGTTCGCCCCCCAGTCGTGGAACTAGTCTTATTTCGCCGCGAAATGCCGAAGAAAAACATTTCACGACGAAATGTACGCGACTGGGATTCGAACCCGGGACCTCCCGGTCCGCTGGTTTAGTGGCGAGCACGCTAACCACTAGACCATCGCACCAGTGTTTGAAATTTTATATTTTGTGAGCTTGGTTTGCCGTATGTCTTATGAATTTCGGCTCAAATGAACTTTGAGAAACTGATAAATCGTTAATCGTTGGTTTTGCAGCCAGGCTTGTAGCAGTTGGCTTCGGACGCCACGGCGCTTTCGGACCGTAAGAATTCTTGCGTTGCGGCAGCGATTTCAAGATCCGAAATGTAAGTTTACTTCTTAATAGGGTTTGAATACTTTAAACAGGAGTTTTAGGTCTGAAACGAGCTTCGATTTCGACTATCAACAGCCTTATTTGTTAGTTTTGCAGCCAGGGTTGTGGCAGTTGGCTTCGGACGTCACGTGCCCTTTTAGACTTGAAGAATTTTTACCACGGCTTTAGATCGTCTTACTATTTCGAGTCAGCATCAAGAAAGAAAGTCATGTCATCAAGAAGTTATCCAAGCGGGGCCACGAAGCGGAAGAAACAGAAAGAGAGGGAAGAAGATGCTAAACGAAACGCAGGGGCTTTATTGAAATTTCTGAATCCCCAACAAAGCCACTCTGCATTTACGGAATCTAGTCAACTAGAAGCTGGTCACACGTCTGGTGAACTGATCGCTGAGTTAGGAGCAGGAGCTAAAGTGACTGAAATGAAGACAGAATCATGCCCAAGTTCAAATCTTACCATGGTCAGTTCTGAAAACGTAACCGATGCTCAGCTAGAAACTCCGAATCAAGAATTAGTACCGGTTTCATTTGGTCCAGCAGCAACAACTGCAGTTAAAGTTGAAGGTCAATCTAATACTGCCATCAATCATCCTCAAGATGTTGCTGAGGAACGAGCTGTGGGTCCCTCGGAAATGAAAGAGTGCCACTTGCGCAGCGATCTCACTTTAACGGACATTAGCCTTTGGCCATCCGTGATTCCCGACGAACTCCGAGTTTACATAGTACAGAAAGGGGTTGAGATCGTCCAGCACTCAAATGACTCCTTCATAAATTCAATACGCTATCGCAAAGGGGAGAAAATAAAAGGATCTGAACGACGATTAACAAAGGATTTTTTCTACAAGGCGATGCCGAATGGCGAAAAGGTCCGTCGATCGTGGATGTGTTACTCTCCTACTGAAGGATCCATTGCTTGTTTCTGCTGCAAGCTGTTTTCAGCTTCAAGAGAACAAGACAGTGGTGGATTTAGTTCGAAGACTGGTTTTAGCAAATGGTGGAAACCAGAACGAGTTAGATTCCATGAAATCAGTAAGGCTCATGTGGAATGCTTCAGTAAGTGGCAAGAGTTAGCCTTCCGACTCCGACACGAGAAAACGATAGACAACCAGGCAGAAGCCGCCGTCGAAAAAGAAAAGACCAAATGGAGAGATGTACTGAAACGAATTCTGGATATAATTCGTTTCTTGGCGAAGCAAAACATGTCTCTACGTGGTCATCGCGAAGACAACTTAAGTGAAAACCAAGGAAACTTTCTTGAACTTGTGAATTTGATGGCAAAGTATGACGAAAAATTGGCAAAGCTCGTGGCAAAACGCAAGCAAGGAATAAATCAGACAACTTACTTATCCGCGGCTATACAAAATGAGTTCGTACACCTTATGGGCAATCGAGTGAGGAAGGACATACTTGATCAAGTGAAAGAAGCGAAGTACTTTGCCATTTTTTTCGATAGCACGACGGATTCAGCCCACATCGACCAAACGTCGCAAGTACTTCGCTACGTAGAGTTTGAAGAAGATTCTGTGGTGGTTCGTGAATCGTTCATCGATTTCATAGAAACGAAAGGCAAACATGCGAATGAAATCACTGAGATGATATTGGAGAAACTGAAAGCGGACGAGTTGGATATAATGAACTGCCGCGGTCAAGGTTATGATAATGCGGCAGTTATGAAGGGAAAGCATACCGGAGTACAGAAACAAATATCTGATATCAATCCGAAAGCCAAGTTCATAGCTTGCTCGAACCACAGTTTGAATCTCGCAGGAGTTCACGCTGCTAAGACTGAAGTACACTCTATAACCTTCTTTGGTATTTTGGAGCGATTGTACGCGTTCTTTTCAGCGTCTAGTCATCGCTGGGATCTACTACATTCCACAACTGGAGTCGTTATTAAACGTATATCTGAAACGAGATGGAGCGCCAGGGGCGATGCGGTTAAAGTCGTAAAAATTCATTTCTCCGAAATTGTTGATGTCCTGGAGCGATTGACAGGTCCTGAAGAAAATGACAACACCAGATCCGATGCAACCCTGCTGTTGCCGCCATTGCAGACGTTCAGTTTTCTTAGTTTTCTGGGGCTTTGGTCTTCCGTTTTAACTGAGCTCAATGATACTCAAAACTATCTTCAGATAAAAGGACTCTCTATCGGTCACTGTGCTCAAAAACTAGACGCACTCAAGCTGTTTTTGGAAACAAAAAGAGATGAAATTATAAATACCGCCATCAGTTTCGCCGAATCCACATGCACTGAGATGGGAATCACACCAGAACCACCAAGACGGGTTCGACGTAAGAAAAGAGTGTTAGGCGATGGAGAAACTGCTGAAGATGCGGGTTTGACGTACAAGCAGGAAATTCGCCGACAGATGTTAGCTTGCTTAGATAAGTTGATTGTGGAGATCAAAACACGTTTTGAACAATTACGAAGTATAGCGGATAGCTTTTCGTTCCTCGCACCAGCCACGTTACTGGACCCGCTTACTCAAGTGAATCTTGATTATGCACCCGATGATATCGACAAAGAAGAATTCTGCACGGAACGGGACAGGCTTCAAAGATTTGTGTCAGTTTCGCCTAATTGTGACTCGCTGAAGCAACAAGGACCGCTGCAGCTATTAAACTATCTTCACCGCCACAGACTGTCTGAGTCGGTTCCAAATATTGTTATTATGTTGAGAATTTACCTAACAATGGGTGTAAGCGTTGCAACTTGCGAAAGGAGTTTTTCTAAATTGAAGCTCATAAAAAACTACTTAAGGTCCACGATGATACACGACAGGCTGACCAACCTGGCAATTTTATCGATTGAACGAGAGGTCGCTGATAGAATCGATTTCGATTCTGTTATAACCGACTTCGCAGAAAAAAAAGCCCGTAAAGTAGATGTAAGCTTGTAACTGTAGAACCATACAGCGATGTACATCCACTTCATAACTTGTAATAAAGGGGATCACCAATGCAACCAACGTTCTTTTTCTGAAACTTGTAGATATTCTTTTTGTATTATACTTTCAGATATCGCCATTTTTAATAACCATGGAAGATGCCATCTTTGGGCGCCATTTTGTTGTGGGGCCCCGAGTTTCCGTCCGCCCCGGGCCTCATAAACTTTAGTTACGCCGCTGGCCAAACTACAACCCCCACGAGGTCGGCGCCGGGGGACAAAATGTTCAGAAAAATCCGGGCATTATTTTTGTCCATAGCGCGGAAGTCGTGGAAGTTCATTATGGGGATGAAAAAGCCGGGTGAAATTTTGAAAAATCAGTTTTCATTCGATAACTCTTTAGGAAAAATTCACACAATTTTTCTTCAAATAGGAACGTTGTGGCCCTTGAAAAGACGCATCGATCGGGTATTTGATCAACTCTCTCCGAAAATATCTTCAAACCCAAAAGAATTGTTGAATTATTTTTAAAAAATGGTTTCTTGAATAACTCAAAAACAACTGATTTTTCGGGGATGGTTTAAATGTAGAGAATAATTTTCTTTATATTTTCGTTCCTATGGACCACTCTTGAATTTTGCTTTTTCGAACCCCTCTCAGGGGTTGAAAATTCAAAATGAAATTCCGGGACAACTATTGACCGAAAATAAAGAGACACGAGTTTGGCGCTGTGGGCAAAAATGTAGCTGAGGGTTCAAGCTACAAATTGTTCCAGAGCGCCGAATTCGTGCGGTCAATAGTTTTCCCAGAATTTCATTTTGAATTTCCAACCCCCAAGGGGGGTTGGAAAATCAAAATTAAAGGGTGCTCCATAGAAACGAAAATATAGAGAAAATTATTCTCTACATTTCGTACATTTGAACCATACCCGCAAAATCGATTGTTTTTGGGTTATTCAATAAACAATTTTTTTTTGTACTTTAACCATTTTTTGAGCGGTGAAGATATTATCGAAGAGTGATGATCAAATACATGATCGACGCGTCTTTTCAAGGGCTACAATGTTCCCATTTGAACAAAAAGTGTACGAATTTTTTCTAAAGAGTTATTGAACTTAAACTGATTTTTTTTTTAATTTCACCCCACTTTTTCACTCCCAAATGAACTAAAAAAACTAAAGCCTGGATTTTTCTGCACATTTTGTCTCGCGGCGCCGACCTCGTAGTGGTTGTAGTTTGGCATTAATTCAGCCTCACCCCTTCCATCCCCTAAAAAAACCCTACACCCTGATTTTTAGGCAAACTTGGATTTAGCACCCGCAGCACCTACAAAATCACTTGTCAAAACATTAGCCTTCTAATTTTTTCCGATTACGAGGCTTTTCAGCAACAGCACGACTATACTACATAGGGTTCACTATTTTTTAATTTTGACGTTGTTCAATTATAAAGGGTTAAGATATACTTTTTCAAGCGGTTTATACTTTTTAAGATAAGATTTATACTTTTTTACGATCCACTCATTTTAAATATCTGTATATATTATTTAGAAAATGTAGCGTCCGGACTGCGTTGGTATCCATCAGGAATGGTATCGGATTCCGTTCCATAATATGGGAATTCTTCAGGATTCAAATTGGATTCGTACATTGGATTCCAACGAGGAATCCAGGTTAGAATCCAATGTACGAGCGTAACGTTTTAGTATGGGGATCCAATGCCATCGCATTGGACCCCTATCAGGAAGTAGAAACAAGTATATGAATCCAATTGGATCTCCACAACAATTTCTGCACGTGGTGTACTTGGAAAATGGCTACAAATGAGCCAAAAGGGAATATATTTATACCAAAGCTACCAAAAATCGCTGCTCCATCTGAAAAGATCTTTGAAAAATATAAAAAAAAATAGTAACTCGTTAAATTAAATGGCATTCTCAAGAATAAACGATTTTCAACGGACTATAAGCGCAGAATAGCCTATAGAATTAAAACGAAAAATAAATTACGATTGACTCACTGATATCACCAATTTTTAGCCCGAACACGAAGAAACTTTGGCTTTCGAATTTGTTTTTCTAGTCCATTTCGATGTATTTTCATACCTTGAAAGCAAATGCGTCGTTTATTTTCTAAAAATTCTGCAATTTTCGTATCAATATCGTCGCATCAGTGGTACCACGATTTTCGCGTGTAATTTAAAATTTCTGATAAAAAATCCGTGAAATTGATAATCAACGGGAAATTTTCGATTGCATAGGTCCTTAACCCCTTGAAGCATACATTTTTCCTTACGTGCAATCAGCTCAAAACTTTGTAATCGGGGGTTTTCGGGGTCGCTGATTACAAATCTGCACTCAGAATTTGGAAATTCAAAATGGCGAATCCAATATGACAGACCACAAATGCAAAAATTGTTTGTTTGGGTAATAATAATATATAAAATTATGTATATATGATAATTAATATATAAATATATTATTATAATATATTATAATAATATATAATATAAAAAATATGTAAAACAAAAAAGCAAAAAAATAAAAAATAAAAATATGGAGCTAGAAACTCGCTCCGTCCTCGCCGTTAGCTCCGGTAATACCAAAAGCGTAATTCTATTAGAAATTCAGTATAACAGAATCAACATATTGAGCGACTCCGATGTTTTAGTAATTCCAGTAAAATCTCCGGTTTTGGTCCGCCATATTGGATTCGCCATTTTGAATTTCTGGATTTTGAGCTCGAATTCGTAATCAGCGAGCCAAAAAACGTCTCTGAATTCATTTTTTGTGTATGGTTTACATGCTAGATTAGGTACAATTACATTTATTGTCAAAAAAACGTGTTTTTTTGTACTGTAGTGATGATCAACATCCACTAAGTGCAACATAAGCCCTCAATAGTGATATTGTAGTAACAATTGACCTCCTAACATCCTAAATATACATATTCGTCCTAAATATCCTAAATATACATATTCGTCGTTATGCGCTAAAAAAATTTTTTATTCAAGAAAAACAGAGTGGAAGTAAGTGACATACCAGTATGTCACTATGCTTCAAAGGGTTAAAACATAGTAGAAGGCTGATATCTACACACACACACATACGCGTGTATGTTAGGGTGGCCGATATTTTGGCTTCGGTAAAAAAAATTTAACGTCTAGCAAAAAAACTAATGAAGATATGGAAAAAAAAATCTGTGTAAAATTTGGACGCGCTGGGATTAGGAGAACACGTGCCACCGAGCACTTTAATTTTCAAAAATACATGCCTTTTTTTAATGGCTGCACT
The DNA here is from genome assembly GCA_944452715.1 of Ophion slaviceki. Lineage (NCBI taxonomy): Eukaryota > Metazoa > Arthropoda > Insecta > Hymenoptera > Ichneumonidae > Ophion > Ophion slaviceki. The sequence goes on along the minus strand of OX101790.1, from coordinate 20,555,717 downwards.
GAAATATTTATTAGTCTCATAATATTAATTAAAAAATCTGGAATTGGGTACATTGATTATACATATTAAGAGTTACAAAATATATTATTTACTGATTTTTTTCCATCAATCACGTATCGCAAATTCGTACCTTTACATGGAATATTACATAAGTAATAGCAGTTCATCTATGAAGGGGTTACCCCCACTTGCGATTTTGAAAAAATCGATTTTTTTTTATTGCATTTTTTTGAAGTATAAGTATCCGGGCCCATACAGAAGTATGGGCCCGGAATATGCGACTCTATGTAAGCTTACAAAAAAAAAATATTTTTTTCGTGTAAACTGAAATTGAAACTTTAAACGCGTTTTTCTCAAAATGGCATTTCTGAAGTCGGTGGCCAAGATCACTCGAACACTAATGAACAGATCTTCTTGAAATTTTGCAGGCTTATTTAATAGATAAAAATGTAGTCTTTAATCATTCGATTTTTTTTTCGAAAAAAAATGGCCGTTTTATAGCCAAAAAACGGCCGTTTTTTTTTCGTTAAAATCGAACCATTAACTTTGACTGTCCGCCATTTTGTGAAAAATGAATATTTTTTAAAATCCTTCGATTAAAGACTAGTTTATACTTATATTTGACTAAATCCATCCGCATTTTTTTTTCAGATGATCCACTTCGCCGCAATGTTGGTCACCGCAAACCGTGTATATAAAAACATTATTTCATTGACGGCCATTTGCCACTAAACAATGTAATATTTTTCAATAAAAAAATTACTGAAAGTTCTTCAAGATGTGTTCTTTAAGATGGTATACTGATCGATTAAAAAAGTTTTGTAGTTTTCTTTTAAAAAATTCATGAAAAAGGCCTTTTTTTGTGCTACAAGTGGGGGTAACGCCTGAAATGATTGAAGTAGAGTACATTTGTTTACGTTCGGAATTTTTTGTTTGATATTCGGCGACAACTTGAAGAACAAATTGTATTTGATCTTCATCATAAGTCAATCGATTGTTATAATCGGTGATAAGTTTGATCCCCCGCTCCGCTATATCATTACAGACTCTTATTTTTTATCAATTGCACGCTCATTTGATAACTCTCGTTCGAGTCCCCAACAGATACATCGGTGTCGAGAAAAGTACAATCAATTTTAAATCATTCAAAAAACGCCATAGATTCGGGACTAATTAATAAATGAATGTCTTTATCGAGCAGAAAAGTAAAGTCTGACTGGAAAACCTGATACCGTTTGGAATCGCATCGTAAAATCGAAATAAATTTGCAAAAACGTAAAGATTTCACGTTTTATATTTTTTTCTATGTCCAACAATCGCAAACCTACTCGGTCGGTAAAAATGAGCGGACGAAGCGCCACGACCAAATTTCGAACTATTTGTCTGCACTATATTTTGTATTATCGCCACTACAGTTGTGAAATCTTCTCGCAGGCTCAAGAAAAAAAATATCATTTTGAAGCATTCAATACACGATTATTACATTATTATTTGCATAAAAAATCCGCTCCGATAATTAACTCACTGCTTCGATTTCCCGCCACAATGTGGCCAAACCGCCACGTCCGTTTTCAAATTTTCTATTAATTTTCTATTAGACGTTAATTAGGTAATTAGACGTTAATTTTTTTTATCGAAGTCAAAATAACGGCCACCCTAATATATATATATATAAACTTCTTCCTCTCACGATGGCAATTACCGTACATCCAATGACGCATATTATGGAACGCGATATGATCGTGCCAGATAAATAGATACGATGGTCTCTCGTGTCTGCATCCCACGTTACGAATCACTACTATGACGAAACAATATGATCTCAACCGATGGATGAGACACAGCCACGGACGTGCACGCCACGTTTAGCGCACGCATCGTCCTCTCGGACAGATTGGTGGATCCGGCACACCGGCCATGTCCCGCGATATATTGTTAATATACGAGACTTTATGCGCTTTCATAGATTCCGTTATCTTGCTGGCCAACAGCGAAGTGTACGTGTAACTCGAGGAGCCTTGGCATTATTACTTTATCAACTATACGCCATGAACAATACAACCATACACATATATACGTATATATTTGTACGACCATATGTAGATGTATAAATGTATGCAAGTACGCGCAGTAACAGTAAACGCCTCGAATAGCGTATAATCTTTCGAACTACTTACGAAACTACGTGCATATGAAAAGATACACGTATAATTTGCGTATTACCTCGTCGATGAGCATCGAATATGAATTCCACTATGAAAATGGTTCGTGGCGAATGTGTGTTGATAAAAGTTATCGCGACCGTGAACAATGCTGTAAGGCTCGTGAGGTACAGAGATTTATACATAATTGATTTAATTCCATGGCTGTTCTTTCATTGTTTAATTATTGTGACTAATTATTGTTACAAACGAAAAACACAAAGCCATCAAATAATCACCGTGCACACACACACACACTGTGTGTGTGTGTGCACGGTGATTATTTGGTGGTTTTGTGTTTTTCGAGAATTTTGCGCGGAGATTTTGCGACTCAGAAAAACTGGCAATTGTTGTTCGAGTCCTCTGAAAAGAAATACACCGTATTTTAGTGATAAGTCGTATTGGCCATAAAAAAATGAGCATTCTGGAAAAATACCACACTGAGAGAAACGTCCATGGTATTTACCAAAAATGCCCATGGTAAAAGAGGGGAAACTGAAATTCCGTATACTTTATTGACACCGCAATCATAATATGGTTAAGGAGTTACCCCCACTTGCGATTTTGAAAAAATCGATTTTTTTTATTGCATTTTTTTGAAGTGCAATTTGAAGTGCAGTTTTTTTTTATGCCCGGAATAGATGACTCTATGTAAGTTTACAAAAAAAAAAAAATATTTTCTTCGTGTAAACTGAAATTGAAACTTTAAACGCGTTTTTCTCAAAATGGCATTTCTGAAGTCGGTGACCAAGATTACTCGAACACTAATGAACCGATCTTCTTGAAATTTTGCAGGCTTATTTAATACATTAAATGTAGTTTTTAATCGTTCGATTTTTTTTTCGAAAAAAAATGGCCGTTTTATAGCCAAAAAACGGCCGTTTTTTTTCGTTAAAATCAAACCATTAACTTTGACTGTCCGCCATTTTGTGAAAAATGAATATTTTTTAAAATCCTTCGATTAAAGACTAGTTTATACTTATATTTGACTAAATCCATCCGCATTTTTTTTCAGATGATCCACTTCGCCGCAATGTTGGTCACCGCAAACCGTGTATATAAAAACATGATTTCATTGACGGCCATTTGCCACTAAACAATGTAATATTTTTCAATTAAAAAATTACTAAAAGTTCTTCAAGATGTATTCTTTAAGATGGTATATTGATCGATTGAAAAGTTAGGTAGTTTTCTTTTAAAAAATTCATAAAAAAGGCCTTTTTTCGCTACAAGTGGGGGTAACGCCTTAACACAACTATAATCAAAACGTATTTCTCATGCGATTTGGGTGGTATATGTGACTATCTATCATCCGCGAGATAATTGTTAACTATTGTAAAAGGCTCGAAAATGTTGATGTGGTTTATTCGGTGCTGCCACAAAATTAGCGCACAAATTCTGACGTTGCATAGTGTAGGGGAGACCCGGGCATAGCGAATAGCCCGGGCAAAGCGAATACTCCCCACTCCGCGCACACTACGCGCAGCGTTTGCGCGTGGGGGTAGCGAATACCCCCACGCGCAAACGCTGCGCGTAGTGTGCGCAAAAGGGAGGGGGAGGATCTTCGCTTTGCCTGGACTGTTCGCTATGCCCAGGTCTCCCCTACGTTAAGTTTTGTTCAGTCAAACTTCTACTATTCTATTCAAGTTTGTACAACTCACATGTTCAACATTGTCCTTGGTCGAGTATAACTTGTTAGAAGGCCTTATGAAAAGTGACTATTCGAAAGAAAAAAAAATGGTGGTAATGTTTGCTCATAGCGAAGACGTAAATCATTTGCCGTTGGAACAACCACGCCTTAGTAGTTTTAAGGGGAGAGTAGGGGTTTCAGCGTGAAAAAAAAAACACTTTTTTGCGATTTTTTTCCATCTATATGGATAGAGTAAATTTATTGAAACCTTTTGTACATTGTTAAGTGTCATTTCAAGAACATTCCGTGAAATTGGTACCCGAAAATATCCACAAACAAGCCGGTGACAAAGCTTTTCCAAGAACGCCTTTGGAAAAACATGATTTGCGGTGTTCACTGTATCTCAGCTAGAAATTATCTAAAATCAAGTACCATTAAAATTTAGTCAAAGTATCATCAAATCCTCCCCCAACGGTCTCTGATAATTTTTTTTTCATTTCTAAATTTTTGGTGGTCATGTAAAGTGATAAGTGCTATTTTTCACGAAAAATTCCGCCATTTTGGGGGTGGAAAACCCCCGCAATATAAAAAAAAATCTCAAACTAACCGTTGGGGGGAGGTATTTTATATGTAGAAAGTGTGCACCAAGTTTGAAATAGATCGGTCATGTAGTTTTCAAATGGTAGTGAACACGGACTTTGAAAAAGTGGTTTCGAGAAAAACGCGTTTGAAGTTTAGAGAAGTCGGAGCTACAGTGTTAGAGGAGCGGGACTAAATAGTCAATAGCTTCGAGAGTTTTGCTCTGATTGACTTGAAATTTTGGGATTATATTCTTGAAATGTTTAACTATAAGGAAAGACAAAAAAATCGATTTTTCAAAAGTGCAACCCCTTCCTCTATGCTTAAGAACTACTCGTGTCTCACTAACTGTTACATAGCATGTTCGTTGCATTGCAAAAATAGGATATCAGTTCAACACTTCTCCTTGTAGTTCATTTTCTGTTTTTGTAGGACACACATTACTTTGCATATAGCAGGTCGTATCGTATAATATGGTACAGACTATTGCGATGCGTCAAAAATCAATTTGGGCATTGACTTCTATTGTCTGTATGTATATATATGTTTTATATATTCTTATTATGTATTATATATTTATTTAGTACTTATTTTTATATACATACAGAGTAGATTTTTGATAGTGTCAGGATGGATGTTTCATCTTATGAAAACTTACTATGATATAGTAAGCATTCAACGACAAACGTATGCTTGTGAGATAAGTGGTTGCGGTTAACATATGTGCATATTTTAGACAATTGCTAAAATGTCAATAAGCAGTACTATATTTTTGGCACTAACTATGCCTATAAAATATTTTTGTCCCCTCAGGGAAATATAAAATATGGTCGAAAAAAATTATAACTCCTTCTCGGTGCATTTTGAGTACAAGAGCATGAAGTTTATTAAACTCCGAATACAAAAGACACCCGAAAAACTCTTTTTGTGCATCCCGTGATCGAGGAAAAAAATGTCAAATTCTGCATTTCAAAGTGCATAAATGGAATTTAATTCTATTGAAAGAGCGTTTTTAGGACTATGTCGTATTCGGAATTTAATTATCATCATTCTGCTGTGCTCAAAATTGAAGGGGAGATGCGTTGAAAAGTACGTACTTGCATAAAAAAGGTCATACATTTGTTTGTTCGAAATATTTTCAAAAATCGTTTGAGGCTTTCAAAGAGGAAGGTTTTTAGATACGAACAAAAAACAGTGTCGACCGTCTTTTCAAAAATTAATTTTATTCGGGGGTTTGAATTTGAGCATTGTCGGGATAGTGAAAAATGAAGAAAGATCGACTCCTTCGGCAGATTAATTGTTGAAAACGTATATGTTCCGTATTTTTTTTACTTCAATGACTTATTATTATTGCCATTTACCGCAATCGATACATAAGTACATTCGGCGCTCGTTGCACATAGCCCTCCTGCATAACAGACACTTGCTTTTAGTTTTATGATCGGCATTCTAAATAAATAATTTATTATAGTAACGCAAAATAAAAAATATCTATGAGCATTTTCTATCGTAACTCACATGTAGAAATAAAACACCAAATTTCACCAAAAAAATGTTTTCACTTTCACTGCACTACTTCATAAACGGGGTTGACTTGACCCCAGGTCCTTTTTCGATAGCTGTCCGCTGTTCACGGACAAGTTGTAAGATGGGGGCCGAGTGTCCACCTAAAGAGTATGAGTGGGGGATCATTCGAGCGCCGCACTGCGGCCGAATAGATTACTTCATTTTGCGATCAAGTCAGTAGAAAAAAATGGGGTCAAAATGACCCCAGTGTGCAGTCGAAGGGTTAAATAGCCTTTTTATAAATATGCTTATCTAAAGGTGATTTTTTATACGTTGGAGTTTACATAATGGTAAATATGGGGACAATGAGCTATTGTATGGACCGGCCTTGGAATAATGTGTTTTCGAAATATCTTTTTCATATATATATATATATTAGACTAGGCCAAAAAAAATTGAAATATTTTTTTGAAAATGTTGAGAATGACAAAAAATCAGTCCTGACCAAATTTTAGCCCTTTATATTAATATTTAGAGGTCCCTCATCGCGATTTTCTATGTCCCATTCGTTTAAGGGAATACCCCCACTTGCGATTTTGAAAAAATCGATTTTTTTTATTGCATTTTTTTGAAGGGCAATTTGAAGTGCAGTTTTTTTTATGCCCGGAATAGATGACTCTATGTAAGTTAACAAAAAAAAATATTTTTTTCGTGTAAACTGAAATTGAAACTTTAAACGCGTTTTTCTCAAAATGGCATTTCTGAAGTCGGTGACCAAGATTACTCGAACACTAATGAACCGATCTTCTTGAAATTTTGCAGGCTTATTTAATACATAAAAATGTAGTCTTTAATCGTTCGATTTTTTTTTCGAAAAAAATGGCCGTTTTATAGCCAAAAAACGGCCGTTTTTTTTCCCTTAAATCGAACCATTAACTTTGACTGTCCGCCATTTTGTGAAAAATGAATATTTTTTTAAAATCCTTCGATTAAGGACTAGTTTATACTTATATTTGACTAAATCCATCCGCATTTTTTTTCAGATGATCCACTTCGCCGCAATGTTGGTCACCGCAAACCGTGTATATAAAAAACATTATTTCATTGATGGCCATTTGCCACTAAACAATGTAATATTTTTCAATAAAAAAATTACTGAAAGTTCTTCAAGATGTGTTCTTTAAGATGGTATATTGATCGATTAAAAAAGTTTTGTAGTTTTCTTTAAAAAAATTCATGAAAAAGGCCTTTTTGCGCTACAAGTGGGGGTAACGCCTTAACATGGTAAAAGCTTTGTTTTCCGCTCCTGAGCTTAATAACTCGCCTATGGGTACACACACGGAAACGCCTAAAAATATTCTTCATAAAAAATGTAACGCTCCACAACAAAGGTCCTTAGCCTTCATACGATAAATTCACTCGTTCAAATTTTATTCAACATTCAAGTTGAATTGATGATAAGTTTCATGATTTTGTGAGATTGTTGAACTTTTGTGACAAAACTATTGATTTTTTGTTGATGTTTTTTGTGATTTATCTCGAAAAGTATCTCATCCTTTTTAAATTATTCCCTGAATATTTATTTATCGTGCTATGGGAATTGAATTCGGTTTACGAATAGATTTTTGTACTAATGTACTTTTAAATAAGAATCAATTTTAATCTATTAGGAATTTTAGAAAGTGTCTATGGAATAATTTGAGAAGGATACAATACTTTTTAAGATGAATCAGGAAAAAAAGAACAAAAAAACAATATTTTCATTGTAAAAGGCAAAAAATCTCACAAAATCATGAAATCTATCAGAGATTCAACTCTGACGTTGAATAAAATTCGAACGAGTGAATTTATTTATTTAGCGTTGAATTTCCTGTAAAACAATGTTTTGGGCATTCACGGAAAAAAAGAAACAGCGAAAATCACAGTATAAACCGTATAAAAAACAGGGCGCCATATTTCATTTTACAGTAAAACACAGTAATGTAAATCCTGTCCTACAAAAATGACGAATTTTCCTGTACACACTGAGATTTTTGCAGTTACACTGGCTTATTTACAGTTCGGTACTGTGAATACATCAGTGTTTTCAGTAAAAATATTCAATTGTAAAATTTACATGAGATCACTGATTTGTATACTGTACACAAACTGCAAGGGTTACAGTGTACACTGTATTGAGTACAGAGTGATTCATTAAATTTCACAGTGTGCCACGGTAGTTTTACTTTTCTTTCGACAGTTCGTGACGTTATCTGTGCACTCTGAGATTTTTACAGTTACACTGGTTTATTTGCAGTTTGATATTGTGAATACATCAGTGATTTCAGTAAAAATATTCAACTGTAAAATTTAAATGCGATCACTGATTTTTATACTGTGCGCAAATGAGGCACGAGGTGAGGCCCGAGGCCAGGACACAAAGGATTGCCAGTTAGTAGTGCGTGGTTGATGGGACGCGGACATCGAAATTTGTGCCTCAGAATTCAAGAAATTATAAAGAAAGAAAAATTAAAAAAAAAGGTACGTTCTTGTCTAATTAGGACTTGTCTAGCGCGTGGGGTGAGGCACGTGGCCAGGACACAAAGGATTGACAGTTAGTAGTGCGTGGTCGACAGGATGCGAACGTTGAAATTTGTGCGACATAATTCAAGAAATTATAAAAAAGAGAGAATTATTTACAAAAAGGTACGTTCTTGTGTATGTGACTGATTTTGTTATATTTTCTACACATTTTTTCAAACTTCTTTTATGGATAATCTTTTTTTGTGTGTCTCATTCACTTCATTCTATTCTTGATATGTATGTACATTGTAAGCAAAGGTTTCGCCGATTTTCTTTTATTTTATTTTTTATAATCAAATCTACAGTGTGACGTTGTGAACGGCAGTCACTGGTTAGGACTTGTCTCACGCGTGGCGCGACCAGGACACAAAGGACTAGCAGTTCTTTTAGCGCTATCTAATGTTATTTTTACCCCTAATTTTGTATAATATACGATTTGTGGCACTATTAAATTACGGGATTCATCAAGTTTGAATTACAGTATTAAAACTAGAACGTTTCCCGTGTTTATACTGTAAAAAGCAACGATTGAAAACTGAAACTATATCTGTTGCTAACCAGTTTGTAGAACAGAGGACTTCACTGTTAAAACACCTACATAAACTCTGTCGATATAACTGGCGCATTCATTGTACATAATACAGATTAGCCAACTGTCAAATTACAAGTTTTGTTAAATTTATATTACAGTGTTGAACTGTCAAAATTTACTTTTGACTACACTGTATTTTGGACTGTGTGTTCCAGTAAAAGATACAGTAGAGCGGTTCGAGTCCAAAGAAGACAGTATAGGAACTGTAATAATTTACTTTGAGCACACTGTATTTTGAGCACTGTTTCAGTAAATATCGCTGTGCAATCGCTCGAGTCCAATGCGAACTGTGTAGCCCCTGTATTTTGTACTATTTCTTTTTTTCCGTGTTTCCGTGTGTTTACCCGTCGGCGAGTTATGAAGCTGAGAAGCGGCAAACGAAACTTTTACCACGTGTTAAATGAATGGGAAATAGTAAATCGCGATGAGGGACCTCTAACTATTGATATGAGAGGCTAAAATTTGGTCAGCACTCATTTTTTGTCATTCCCAAAAGCATTTACAACAAAAATTTCAATTTCAAAAAATGTTTTTTTGGGCCAATCTAATACATTTATATATAGGTGTGTGTATGTATGTACATATAAATGTGTGTGTGTGTGCCTGCGCATTGCTCCATCCATCTCGTTTGACCGCGAATCACGTCCTGCAAAGTCTGTAATAACCGAGTGGTTTCGAGGTCGATCGGAAGAGAGTCATGGTTGACGTTGCAGCGGCAGCAACGGCATAGCAGCGCGAGCTAGAAGTTCTTGGCTACTCTCGCCTGGGTTAGGTAGATCATTATACGATGGTACAGTCGCAGTCTCAGCGAGCGAGCGCACTTTCTCTCGATCTGCTGTTGCTGCTGTTGCAGGCTAAGTGTGTCTGCGTGAGTGTGTAATCGAGCCTCACAAATGTGTATGTCCATGGGGCATTCTCTGCAAAATCCACCACCGGTGGAAGCAAAGTTGGCATGACCATTTTTTCTTGCCACCCAATGCTTTCCTTTGGAACTTCAAAATTGGTCGAATTTCTCTCGTACTCGAGAGCTTAGGGATATTTAGACGATTTGCGGACTTGGATGGAGGCCCGTTTGAATGTTGTGGAGAAAAAATTATTGTTTTTGCGGAACGGACGAGCAAACGCAATTAAGGGGCCTTGTCTAATCGTAAAAGTCGAAAAATCACTTTTTCAAAACCAATATATTTTGATCGTATATCAGCTCGGCTCGTCGACTGCACACTGGGTCGTTTTGACCCCATTTTCTTCTGCGTGCGCATCTCCCACTTTGAACGAATTATTGGGCACGTAATTTTTATTATTGTTAAAAAATGAATGTAGGGTCATAAAATAAGGATCGTTGAGTACAAAAAATGTCTCTACAAAAAATGCATACTTACCGAAATACAACGATCACAAAACCGTCTGGGGTCCGAACGACCCCACATGCCGTCAAAAGTTCGTGGCGGAAGTGTGCGGTCGAATTATTATAAATGATGCCTGAAAATTTCGAGGTGACCGAATCAAAATTGACAGATTTTTAGGCTATGTTGACAACCGTTGGAACTCTCGGAGCGTCGTTCGAAACTCTAAACCCTTTTTTCTCCAAGGTACGTTTTCAAAGTCGGTGAGTAAAATGTCTCGAAACTACGGCATCGATTTTTCTGAAATTTTTAGGGCTCTTTCTAGATGTAAAAATATAGTACTTGACCCAAGGATTTTTGTTGCCAATGTATACTTTGGATTTCATGAACCAAAAATTCCCATTTTTTCCGCAAAAGTCAAACCCACTTTGAACACGCGCCATTTTCTTTAAATTCGATATTTCGGAAATTCCTGCGATCAGTCAAAGGATAAACTAATATAGTAACGAAATCTGTATGTTTTTTAAATATAAGATAAGCTGGTTCCGGAGAGCATTGCTCACCGCAAAATACGTTTTCGAGAGGAGCTTCCCGGACAACGGCTGTAAATCGATTATAATGAAATGTTTTCACCCAAAAAAATTACAGAGTGTTCTTCGGACGATACTTTTCCGAATACCTATTTTTTTTCTAGAAATTCATCATCACGATTTTCTATAAAAATATCCCAAAAATCAGCTGTTTTCAAGTGTCACAGCTAGTCATAACGTGCCTCGGGCGTTAATCAATTAAATTTTCAATCAGTTCATTAATTGACTAAAAAGTAATTGTATTTAATTTAATTGCAAGTAACATTAATTGCAATTATACTATTACTCGCATGTTGGAATTAATTTATTTGGATTAATCTATGTTAACTGCCACTTGCAATTAAAACAATTGCAATTACCTTTTTCAATTGCTCTAAGCAACAATTAAAACTACCAATTAACCTATTTCACTTTACAGATATCAGATAAAGCTTTAGATATTATTATCGATTATTATATATATTATTGTAGATTAATATCGGTCTTTTATTTGCTACTCATATACGTATTTCAATAAATTACACATTTGTTCTGACGGTACTCTGCGCCCTATACAATAATCAGTTTTAAGGCCTTAGGCCACAGTAACGGGTATAAAATAATGTGAGAATTTAACAATTTTTTCGAATGAAAACATGATTTACTCATAAAATTAATTACACATCTATTTAGTATGAATATCAAGCTGTTAGAAAATATATTTTTTTTTTTTCGATGTACAAATTGCCGATTGCTCGAAACTTCTCGAAGCAGCTTTTTTCCAATTGGCGTGACAAATAACTTCAACAATTTTCACTCGATTTACTTCAAATTTAAAAGTTATGTTCCTAATTGTATTTCGCATAGAAGTACGTATGGAATTTCTGATTAATCGAAAACTTTTCATTTTATGAGCAGTTTATGAGCAGTTATGACGAAATTTTTCACTGAAAATTCAATTCTTAAGCTCAAATACCTACAACTTTTGAATAAAACAATGTTTTTTAAATTCCGTACGTACTTCTCTAGGTATTCTAATGTAGATTGATGAGAATTTTTGTTTTTTGTTCTAGGCCAAAAATTGTGGATGCTAAATGTCACGCCGCGGAGCGCTTAAAAAAGACAAAAGAAAATATCAGTAGTCGGCCATTTTGTAAATCGAAAACAAAAATACATATTTTCTAACAGCTTGATATATTAAATAGATGTGTAATTAATTTTATGAGTTTTTCATACGAAAAAAAATTGTACGAAACTTTTTCATACGAAAAAAAAATTGTGTCATACGAAACTTTTTCATACGAAAAAAAATTGTGTCATACGAAACTTTTTCATACAAAAAAAAATGTTTCATACGAAACTTTTTGATACGAAAAAGTTTTCAATCAAATACATTAAAAATATTGAGAATTTGTTAGTTTCTAATTGTGGAAAGTCACAATTGCAATCAATTAACTGTTAACTGTTACAGTCATGATTAACAACTAATTAATTAAATTTTGCTCAACACCGGGCGTAACCCGTTAAAAGAATTTCGGTGTAAGGGGTAGATTTCGAATTAGCGAGAAATATCCCGTGTACACCCGATGAATATAGGAACGCCCATCGTTCCCGTTTCTACATTTTCAGGAGTCGCGATTTCGAACATACAGCTCGTCGGTATCGCATGAAACATCGCAAGTGGAACGGATTCCTTTTACCTTTTTCATCCGTTAAAATACACGTTAATTATCGGACAGTCGACGGTAGTGTCGGATTGACGAGAGATTCGAAAGTTCGCGAATAAACTGCTCTACCGGGATATCAGCATCGTTACACTCGTTGATTTTGACAGATGTCGTTTTTTCCCCTCAATATTCTCAGAGTGAAAGAGAAAATCATCGGGCGCACTTTTGAAAAAATGGGAAATTTGTTTTTTTTTTGCCAGTTTTGATTGGCACAGAGCGTCTTTATTCGTCTTTCTCCGTCGTTCCCTCGATTCGACGGATTAGATCATTCATTTGGTCAGCTTTCACAAATCTCTCGGCGTTATTGCAAATCGTCTCGGAGCTGTCCTTGCACGTAGCCGGAGCCCACCACGCGGCCCTGCGCCATTCGTTGCAATTTTAGCTGCACTCGCAGACCGAAGTGCACCGCGCCGTTAGAGGGCGCTGGAGAAAGCGACGCGGCAAAACCAGGCATCGGCGCAAACGACCTCTCTTACTCGGACTATTCGGATAATTGGGAATATTACTCTTTCTTTTCTCCTCCACATGTACTTTTCCAACGGATCTGCACTTTCCCCTGTGCCACCGTTTCTCCCTCTCTCACTCTCTCCCTTTACTCGCTGCAAACTGTCTTCAGCGATTTTTATTCCGATCGTAAAGCCACTGAGTACTGGACTCGATAGATTCGGCCCCTGAAACTCTCGCTTACGCGCTCCCTAAAGACAAAAAAACAAGTTGGAAGAATTATTCTTCGATTATTGGAATTTTCCAGGCTCGAACGATCCGTTCAAGGAATTGCTCGTGATGGAAGCATAATTATGAGCATTCGTTTTAAGGGGTAAGGCCACAGCTGAATTTTCAAAAAATCGATTAATTTTTTTCGCTAAAACGGTGCTTTATCATAAGAATAAGTTACTATTCGATTTATAGTAAGGACCTTTTTTCACCGACTTTGAGCGTATAACGTAAGCCCACCTCTGGCACGGCCATAGAGTACCTAAAACTTTAAGGGAGACTTTGTCCTTGAAAGCAGCGGGAGATGTTAGCGGCTCAACATGAGCAGCTAGAAGAAGAGGAGGGATGCCTCTATGGACCAGGCATTGCCGATTAGCGGTAATTATAAACACATTTGTGTAAACACATTACAAAACTTTAAACGCGTTTTTCTCGAAAACACGTTTTTAAAAATGGCTGACATTCTCCTGACCGCTGTAATTAACATATCGACCTGAAATTTGGAGAGCATACTCAGAAAATATGTCTTCACGGAATGACGGATCGTTTTTTCGATAGATACATTTTTGCATTTATTATTTATCTTTTTATGCGAAAAAAACGCGAAAATTCGATTTTTTTTTAAATTGCCGCCATTTTCCGAAATTTGTACTAAACGAAAAACTCATCCGTCATTCCATGACCAAAGGGTCACAGATTGATAATATGCTTTGAATTTGTGTTTTAGATCAACGAAGAGGGGGTCAGTGATGTCAGCCGTTTATCTCCCGCGATTTGAGGACCTGTTTTCGCGGAGCTGCAGCGGCCGCCATTTTGGTTTTTTTTTTCAAAAAAAAATTTTTTTTAACGTTCTGTATATCATGAATAAAAGCAAGAAAAAAACCGCACTCAAAAAGCTTTACTCGTTTCCTTTAAAAAAAATAAAATGTAAACACCTGAAATATGGCACTCCAAGGACAAAGTCTCCGTTAAACGCGTTTTTCTCGATACAGCTTTTTTCCAATTGGCGTGACAAATAACTTCAACAATTTTCACTCGATTTACTTCAAATGCAAAAGTTATGTTCCTAATTGCATTTTGCAGAGAAATACGTACAGAATTTCTGATTAATCGAAAACTTTTCATTTTATGGGCAGGTTTATACGAAATTTTTCACTGAAAATTCATTCAAATACCTACAACTCAACTCAAATGCCTACAACTTTTGAATAAAACAATGTTTTTTAAATTCCGTACGTACTTCTTTAGGTATTCTAATGTAGATTGACGAGAATTTTTGTTTTTTGTTCTAGGTAAAAAATTGTGAATGCTAAACGTCACGCCGCGGAGCGCTTAAAAAAAAGATAACAAAAGAAAATATTTGTAGTCGGCCATTTTGTACATAAAAAAATATATATATATTTTGTACCCGTTACTGTAACCTAACCCTTAAGGCACCTGCGGGCAATGAGGCCTTCCTAGAGGATATTTAGGATAAAATTGAAAATATCCAATTTAATCAACATGTTTTAATTATAATCATTATTTAAGTTCAGTTTATGTAATATATAAACGAATAATGGTAACTTGTACCACAAACAAAAACAAAATTAAACAAATCGTTATATTCCAGTAAATATGCATTTTTTTTTGTAAAGACGTTTTTTGTAGTAAATTATCCATATTGTATGGTCCTAATTTTATTTTTTGACGAAAACGAAAATTAAAGCCCAAAACATTCGTTCAAAGTAGGGCATACTTTGAAAAATGCGTTGAAAAATATTAAATACGTACGGTCAAAACGACCCAGTGTGCACTCGAAGGGTTAGAAACCTTGGTAGTAGGTCTCGTTTTACTATGGTAGGATAATAAGGCCTACGGCTTTAAGGTGGTTCTATCGCCAGGCTTCAATCCATAGGATTTTCATAATTTTTTTTAAGCTTCGCTAAATATATTAATGATTGCCTCTGTAAAATTTCAGGGTCGTTCATCGACCTAATTACAGAGAAAATAAATATTAAAGCGGCGTATTTTCGTGACGGAATTCCGAGATGACATACAAAAACCTAATTTCCGGTCGCTACAAAAGTGTATACAATAGTGGGAATCCGTCAGATTCTTAAAAATAATCATACTTACATACTTAACACTTGTAGTAATCCAGTGCTCTCAGAAAAAATCACGCATATTGACCTAATTTTTATGTAATATCAAGTTGAATTTAAACTTCCGGTATTGGATTTATTACCACTTGCTACGACAAAGAGAAGTGACAGCAAGGCAACAGCTGACTGTAGTCCTAACCTCATCTCACTCATTCGAATTTCCACACGTATTTCATTTTTGACCGACATATTTCGCCGACACAAATTTTCCACGCTCTTTACCAGTCGTGGCCCGAATACAATGCTTTATATTTCCCGCACCTGACATTTTTTTGACAAATCGACGTTGAAAAGCATGGAGGTTCAACTCGCCTGGTTGAGTAAAAAGAGACGGAGATAGAAACAATATTGCCAAATATCAAACCTAGAAATGCTGCGCGAATCGTTGGATTAACTATTTTTTCATTTTTCTAATTAAATGTGAATATCCATTAAGGGGTACCCCCACTTGCGATTTTGAAAAAATCGATTTTTTTTATTGCATTTTTTTGAAGTATAAGTATCCGGGCCCATACTTCTGTATGGGCCCGGAATAGATGACTCTATGTAAGTTTACAAAAAAAATAATTTCTTCGTATAAACTGAAATTGAAACTTTAAACGCGTTTTTCTCAAAATGGCATTTCTGAAGTCGGTGACCAAGATTACTCGAACACTAATGAACCGATCTTCTTGAAATTTTTCAGGCTTATTTAATACATAAAAATGTAGTCTTTAATCGTTCGATTTTTTTTTTTCGAAAAAAAAAAATGGCCGTTTTATAGCCAAAAAACGGCCGTTTTTTTCGTTAAAATCGAACCATTAACTTTGACTGTCCGCCATTTTGTGAAAAATGAATATTTTTTAAAATCCTTCGATTAAAGACTAGTATATACTTATATTTGACTAAATCCATCCGCATTTTTTTTCAGATGATCCACTTCGCCCCAACGTTGGTCACCGCAAACCGTGTATATAAAAACATTATTTCATTGACGGCCATTTGCCACTAAACAATGTAATATTTTTCAATAAAAAAATTACTGAAAGTTCTTCAAGATATATTCTTTAAGATGGTATATTGATCGATTAAAAAAGTTTTGTAGTTTTCTTTAAAAAAATTCATGAAAAAGGCCTTTTTTGCGCTACAAGTGGGGGTAACGCCTTATACAGTTTACTAATGGAAAATTTAGTTATTACAATTTTTTGTTGCATATGTTAAAAATATAAATTATACAAATTTCAAGTATGATCAGTGGTATGACTAGTGTGAAGCGACAGGACTACCTTAACATGTGTATGTGTGCATTTACACGTGAGGAACGGGAGTGATTCATCCGATGATTGGGCAGGTATCCATGGCTTGCTCACTTCCGGTTGGCCCGTCGTGACTTTCCTCGAAGGGTTCTCCCCATGAAGCAAAACGAACCGGGACTCTTGAACGAGCGCGAATGGCCCCTCAACGGGCAAATCGATCGAGCGCGTAACGAGACACCTCCTTCGTAACCGAGCAACCACTCAAACACAATAACGACGAAGTTATTAAGACGAACTTAAAATGAGAATGACCGGAGAAATTGCGTGGACAAGTGGACCGGAAATGAGGTCAGATGGCTTTGTGGTCAACTGCAGGTTAATGGGACAGCATCTACGCCAATCTGGATCGTCTTTTTTTTTACACAACGACCATAATTGATGGATCAACGAAGAAATGACACGCAAAGAGAGACAAATGGACGCCGAAAATTCCTGGGAAAAAAATTAACACGCCTTACTTTCCAACAATTATTTTTTTTCGTACAGGCTCCGTTGTGAGAAATCGTTTGGATAATGTTCATGAGGAAGCTCCCCAGTTCCTCACGCATGTGAAGGAAACAAGAGGGGAACGAAGAACAAACAATGTAAATTTTATAATTGCCACGATTTTTCACATTGATTATCTCTAATAATCCTAACCTTTTTCTTAACATGCAGGCCTCGTTGGCTAGATTTCCTTTTCGATGAGTGGAAAAAAACGATCTTTCCTTTCGGCCAAGAAATTCTTACCTTAGAAATTTTATCAAATTTAACATTTTTTGAAAAATTATTGTTTTTTTTCTTAAGGTGGCCGGAAGAAACAATTTAAAAATCGACTAACGTTTAACCTCGCATTTTTGGTGAGAAAGAGACAGTATGTCATTAACCACGTTGAAATAAAAAAAATTTATGCCACTCCACCGTACCATTTCCGATATATGAACGTTGAAAGTTGGCACAAAATACACACACTCAAACCTAACCTCCGAAAAATTTACCGGAAATGATAACTTTACGTAAAATTTGGTCGTTCGACCCAATAAACAGAACTTCGTATTCGCATCTTCGATGAATACGGAATTCACCTACAAAAATTGTGGCTGATCCACCGTGTAATTTTTTCACAATAATTTAATAAATTTTGCTGTGCGGCATCTATCTCTCTCGATACGGTGATCGGAGTGTCAGCTGTGATTGCTAGGGGAAGTTCCTAGACGGCAATTCACGCAGAATGCGATATGAATGTCGCCGAATGTCTGCGCTGCAGATCATGCTAAATGCAATAAGAATAGAATAAAAGTGATAATAAAACGAAGGATAAAAAATGAATAAAAATATGTTGATTGTAGATCTTAATTTTTTTAATTTGATTATCACGCATACAAATATACATATGAAGAACGGCTGTAAACATTTTTATTTAGAAAACTTTAAAATTTCTTTCTAATTTCGTTCTGTATATTTACCTGAAGATGAAACTTTCAAAACTGCCCAGCCAATCTCTTATCAATTTTATCTCTTATCAAATTTCTGTAAAAAAAAAGAAACGACCACTTACACGTAATTGTGCCATGTTTTGACATTTGTCGAGTCGTCGAGAGGTGATGTTTGAATTCTTCTAAAGTGAGGTTATGTGGCGTTGCCAACTGCTTAAAACATGAACTCGCTAGCAAAGTGGATAATGATCAACCGAGTGCTCAATAACCAATGTCGATTGTAAGTATTTATGAAAATCATCACAAATTTTCATTCTAATGGGTACCAAAATAAAAATACTTTTTCAGGAGATTAAATTTCATGTATGTTAAGGTAGTACCTCCACAGAAGAGTTGAATTAAGAAATGGTTGAAATTTGACATATATGTTATTCAATACATTATCCAAACATCTGTGCAATTTGAATAAGTTTGACCACCCCAAACCTGAGATATTAACACTTAAAGTTGGCTTGGTTTACACGCAACAAATGCGTTATGATTGGCAAACAGAGCATCATTAATTTTACCGTCAAAACTAAAATTAAGAAATTGATAAAAAACGAGGATAAGCTAGAGTAAGATATCACGAATAATGTGAAAAAAAATGAGAATGATTCACCATCTAGTTTCCAAGATATAACCATGAAAAGCCCTCACAATTTTGGTGCAAAGCCTGGCAAAGCCTGGCAAAGCCTGGACAGTCCCGGCAAAAAGTTTACTGGCAATGGTAGATCAAAAACACAATATAAAATATATTTTACGGCAATAAATGATATCCATCGTATTATCTACTAGTACCGAGTCAATATTGCGTAGTTTTTAATTTTATTTATTACTATTTAAACCAATTATCAATCTTTTAAACATGAACATGGTATGTAAACTTTTGGTTGAGATTTTCGCAGAGGAACTACCTTAACCATTCGAAAGAAAAAAATTAAAATTGTTGAAAAGGTCAGTTTGATCTCCGGTTTTTCTTCCGAATTACCTTAATCAACGTTGAAAGCTCTATTCTTTGATACTACGAAAGCACATGTGTCACATCATTACGAGTTGACATTTTTTTACAGTTCGTCCCAATTCAGAACTGCAACTTTTTCATCCAAATGCACTTGGCAGAGTGCAGCATTTCGAAAAATCCAAAGACTACCTTTAACTCGAATCCTTTTTATTTTCTATTATTAATTCTTGTGTGCTTTAGATACCCAATGAGGAAAAAAGCACGATTGTGCAGTGTCACGTAATATCGCTGGAACAACGATACGACCACGTTATTTACCAAACCGCACAGTAATGAAGTAGGATAAATATATATCTTCCAACTGAAGAGATCGAGGTGGACGACAAAACAGGCCAAGCGATTAGAAAGGTTTCCGGACGCACATATATACATACAATAATATATATATATATATATATATATATATATATATATATATATATATATATATATATATATATATATATATATATAGAGAGAGAGAGAGAGAGAGAGAGAGAGAGAGAAAGGATTATTCTGAACCCGTTATATTTATGTAATGTTGGTTATCAGCACATCAACGTCTTTTAAGAAGGTTAGAGCAGTCCAGTTGAGTAAAATGGCGGCTTATCCATTTTTTTCAATGACCCTCATAAAAATGCATACGAGGTGCAGATTTCTTTTGTAGATGCTAATTTCTCAAAAAACCTATAATTAAAAGGCAACATTATGCATTTTTATATCTTTTCTACGTAATAAGAAAAACTCTTGTGTTAGTACCAGCTTGAAAAATAATAATATTATGAATGATTATTGAGAGATCAACCCAGTGTAAAATTTTCAAAAAATATATTTTTATCCATTATCCAATAGTACAGAAGATTATGAATGTGCTGTTCAATTTTTGGGGCGAAATTCGAATTATTCCAGTTGCTACAGCCTTTCTTAGAGAAAGGGATTCGACCAGCTGCGTGAGACCAGGCGCGGACGGGCGCGTTTTTCTCGAAATGTCGTTTTTCAAAACGGTGTACAGAGGAAGAGTTTTCAAGCTATCCGTCTCAAATGTTGAAACAACATTCTTCAAGCCATTCTTTATCTTGCTGTGGAAGCTTTTTTTGTCTTCATATTTTTTTAACGAAAAAATGTCGAAAAAAATACGCTAAATTTGATACTTTTTTTCAAACCGCCGACATTTTGTCAATTTAGATTTTTTAAAAACCTGCATAGCAAGATAGCGGCATTCATACTAATTAATGATCTTTTAAAAAAATTTATTTCACAATCGGATATTATTCACGATCACAACCGTGTACACCGTGAGGACTCCTTGTTTTCGAAGACATTTTCAACCGTTATAAATTTTTTTTTTAAATAAAATTAAACGTTTAAAAATGTATTTTCCGTTCTTCATGAGAGCGTTAGTTTGACATGGAAAAATCAGACTGATTGGCGTATTTTAACCATTAAAAGAAATCGCGAAAATCAGCTATTTTTCGACCCGTCACACTGTGATGATCTCTTAAGAAAAAACTGCGTCAGCGAATGGTTTATACAACACAGAATAAAATGTTGAGTCATTTATAACAGAGTCGAGAAAAAAGCGATTGGAAGGTTTAATTTACGTAAATCGTTGCACTACCTGCTCTTACTAAATCGTCTGTAACTTGGTCAATCTTCGATATTTGAATTTGAATTTTTTCATATATTCTTGTGTATATATGTATACTTTGAGAAAATGCAAAAAAATCGATTTTTTTGCCCGTTACAGTGGAGCCTCGTCTTAAGGTAGTACGGGCGCGCAATCTTGATTTCTATAGATTTTGTTCAAATTTTAACCAGACATTGTTCACATCATTATGCATGTTTGAGTGAAATTTCAGAACAGTCGACGATTTAGATTGGGAGATAATGGGTTTTAAAATTGCAACTTTTGACGCTGCAGGTTCTGCATTGAAATTTAGACAGAATAATTTTCCGTAAAAACATATTTGTCCCCTATAATAAGAAGACATATGGCAACACCGCATCGTTGTACGTATCCAATGACGTGAGTTTGCGCTGCATATTTAAAATAATACTGCAACACAAATTGTTATTTGGAAGTAATTTTTAATCAGACACAGTTTTCAATTAGTTATGAATGAACCAACACTTCTGTTTGTTGATGAAGATAACATAAACAATATAAAATATTAATATTTATAATGCAAATATATGTTTATGACAACATTTTTAACTTTAGGAACACGATAATTTTTTTCTCCAAATATCGAACAATACTGTTTTGCGGTGTTGCCATATGTCTTCTTATTGTAGGGGATAAATATGTTTTTCGGAAAATTATTCTGTCTAAATTTCAATGCAGACCCTGCAGCGTTGAAAGTTGCATTTTTAAAACCCATTATCTGCTGATCTAAATAGTCGACTGTTCTAAAATTTCACTCGAACATGCATAATGATATGAACAATGTCTGATTAAAATTTGAACAAAATCTATAGAAATCCAGATTGCGCGCTCGTTTTACCTTAATAACAATCCTTAACATTTTTTAAAATAAATCGTTAATTACGACGACGGGGCATTTCTCGAAATACCCTTTACGTGCCCTCGCCTATCTAAAGGCTATTTTGAAGACAGTAGGATTTGAATAATGCTGAGAATGGAGCCAATTACCAGTATAAGGATGGTCCTTCACGTCGGAGGTCTTCTACATCATATTTCCATATATATATATATATATATATATATATATATATATATATATACACATATATATATACACTAGGCCAAAGAATTAAAGGATATTGAAAAAGTCCGCCAATTTTAGGGTCATTTTCAAATAGCTGTATCTCCTCGAAAAATGGTCGCACAGCAAAATAAAAAAAAAGCAAATTGAAGGTGTGAATCTCTAGTTTTGAAATCTTGAGCTTAAACATTTTTCGCATCAGCCAATTTTTATTAGCCATCAAAAAACCAAAGTAAAAAAAAATTTCAAAATTTTTGCTCATCTTTCACAGTCTGCACGGACTTTAATAAATTTTTTTGAATGATTGGATTAAAAGGATCGTCCAGTTGGATGCTTCCCCTTTAATTTGAGCGGTGGGAGAGCTGTGTACAATTTTTTCTCGCTGAGTTATCGATGTTCAAAGCAAAAATGACACTTTTGACTTTGATGACTTATTACTCGGAGACTAATGGTCGCACAGAAAAAAACCAAAGGGTTTTGGAAACTTTGAAGTATTCTCTATAAGATGATTTTATCATTTTTTTATCAAGATTTTTTTTATGCGGGAAAATGGATTTAAAAAAACGTGAAAAATGATATATTTACGAATATTCTTTTAAGGAGGTACACTAGCTTCAGCAAAATGGTGATAGATCAATAAAATTTGGTGAATATATTCTTTAGTATTGTTCATGTAGATACAAATTTTTTCAGATTTTTTGGTTGTGCCGTTTTGTTACAAATAATTCACAAGCGTTTATTCTTATACCCGGAATATATACCTATATCTATAAAAACCCTATGCTTATACACGTGAACTTCAATGTTCAATTATTCGATAACGGCACAATGAAAAAATCTGAAAAAAAATTGTATTGACATATATAATACTAAACAATATACTCACCAAATTTTATTGATCTATCACCATTTTGAAATTTGACCATGGTTTAGCATGACAACATTGTATGAAGCTGGTGTACCTCCTTAACTAAGGATTATTTTGTCAATATCGAATAGATCAAGAAAAAAATCGGTTTTTTTATGACCTCAAAGTATCCTAAAAAGCCCTCAAACGTTTAAACCCCTGCAATTTTTTTTCATTGTGTTCCGAATGATCGAAATTGCGGTTTTTGCCAAAAATCGATTAAAGGCTAAATCTACCACCTTTTATTCGTCTCAATTCGTCACAATTTTTTAGCACTGATCCGAATTTCCGGTGCTAATTTTTCCGACGTGCGATTTTTATAAATCGCACGACGTTGACAGCGGCCCGTGACGCGTTGCGCTTCTTCGGGGTGTCGTCACTTTTTTGTTTCATCATTGGGAGTCGGGGACATTGTGCCCCATATCTCGGTGATACATTGCACCCCACTAGTTAAATATTTGATTATTGATGAAAATAACTATTAATTAAACTACGAATAGAAAAACACAAGTCACTGAGCTCATCGTGAATAATAAAACTATCGATTAGGACCGAAAAGCCGAGCCGCTCTAAAAAGTTACGTTTTATTTTACGTTTCTCCGGCGAGCGAAATATTTTTTTCCAAGCCTCAAATCAATTTTTAATTTTCAATAATTCTTTGTGAGCTGCTATCGACTTTGTTTTAGGCCTGACGAAACCAAATACAAATCGCGGTCCAACAAAAAAAATTTCGGAATTTACGAGCTAGAAACCTCCGAGAGATCGCATCTAGTTCACAGTGCCCCGTGATACATTGTACCCCACGCTCCCCTATATAGAGCCTATACGACGATTATATTATGATAGTATTGCGAGCGAGAGGATAAGAGAGCCACGTTTGTGCTCGGGCTCTCTTTACGTCTGAGCACTAAAAGTAGGTCTCCCCTTGCTTATACCACGATCCTCTCTGAATGTGCGACTCGAGAGCGCGGCTTCGCGAGACCGAGCTCGAGCACTTGACCCCGATATTTCTCAAGGCGGTGGACGCTCTTTCACCGACAGCCGGCACCTCGTCGTTTTCTTCGTTTTCTGCTCTTATTGGACATTTTTTCCCTCCCTCTTCTTTTCGTTCGTTCCTGTATCCGAAAGGAGTTTTTGCATTTTTATTTGGTTTGAATGAAAATTGATCCTGGTGGTTCGATGAGAAAGTCAATGAAAGCTTTGGCAGTAGAGCAAATCATTTTGATCGCGACTGCATCGACGGAAATTAAACGATACGTCTGATAGTAAAATTTGGAAAAGAAAGTTATTTGATAATCATCAATAATTAGCTGAACATTTCGTTTAAGGGGCTACCCCCCCCTTGCGATTTTGAAAAAATCGATTTTTTTTTAGTGCGTTTTTTTGAAGTATGAGTATCCGGGCCCATACTTCTGTATGGGCCCGGAATAGATGGCTCTATGTAAGTTTACAAAAAAAAAATATTTTCTTCGTGTAAACTGAAATTGAAACTTTAAACGCGTTTTTCTCAAAATGGCATTTCTGAAGTCGGTGACCAAGATTACTCGAACACTAATGAACCGATCTTCTTGAAATTTTGCAGGCTTATTTAATACATAAAAATGTAGTCTTTAATCGTTCGATTTTTTTTTCGAAAAAAATGGCCGTTTTATAGCCAAAAAACGGCCGTTTTTTTTCGTTAAAATCGAACCATTAACTTTGACTGTCCGCCATTTTGTGAAAAATGAATATTTTTTAAAATCCTTCGATTAAAGACTCGTTTATACTTATATTTGACTAAATCCATCCGCATTTTTTTTCAGTTGATCCACTTCGCCGCAATGTTGGTCACCGCAAACCGTGTATATAAAAACATTATTTCATTGACGGCCATTTGCCACTAAACAATGTAATATTTTTCAATAAAAAAATTACTGAAAGTTTTTCAAGATGTGTTCTTTAAGATGGTATATTGATCGATTAAAAAAGTTTTTTAGTTTTCTTTAAAAAAATTCATGAAAAAGGCCTTTTTTGCGCTACAAGTGGGGGTAACGCCTTAATGGGCTGTATCTACCTAGGTGGGTCAAAAAAATGCAATTGCCAAACGTATTTTTATTCGATAGTATCACTTTTTAGCTATATTCCCTGAAAATTTCATTGAAATATTCCGAAAATTGAATGAGCTACAGCTTTTAACAGTCTTCAAACTTCAAGGCGGTCATTCCGTGTGACAGGTAAAAAAAAAAAGAATTTTTTTGCACGAAATGCAAAAAATGGGTGCGTGTCATATGGAGCCGCCATAGCAGAGTAATAGTGAGTAAACATTTTTTTCGTGTAAATCGTACTTGGATTTTTGAACGCATTTTTCGCAAAACAGTATTTTTCAAATTAGTTTCCATGATATCTCAAAAATGATTAAACTGATTTCGCAGCACATCTATATAGTTGTCACCAGAACTAGAATATTTTTTGTATCTGCCATAGTTTTTTTTAGGCTGAAAAAGTCGAAAAAAAAAATTACGGAACTTGAAACTTAACTTTTTTTAACGGTGCGAAAAATTCAATTTTCGATACTTTCTTCTTTACTTTAGTTACGGCGATAGCCCCAGGTATACAAATTAAAATGACGTTCGATTTTTTCATTTGAGATGAGCAAAACCTCTATAATCATGGCAGCCGTCAACCAACTTTTTATACACATGAGGGTCTTCCGAGCGGTGTAACGTCGATTAAACTTGTTATTCTTGTTTGGAAAAATTCGGAGGCACTGTAAAAATGTTAATAAATGTGTGGTAAAAGTTCAAAGATAGTGTCTTTTAATGGCTCATAAAAATCAGTTCCCAAAAAGGCGGAAAAAGGCGAAAATGGCGTTTTTCTCGAACCCCTGTTTTCAAAGTCGGTGGACATGACATCTCGAGAACCACTCGAAGGATTATTTCCAGATTTACGGGCGATACGACGAGAAAGATTTATAGGTCGTTCACGATCTTACTTTTTCAAAACAGATCTTCATTTTTTAACAGTCACATAAAAATTACGACGTTTTTCATGGATTTTGTTTGTTCGAGTTTCAATTCGCTGCCACGTTGCTAAAAAAAATCAATTAAAAAATCAACGATCGTCAACGACTCGTATTTATTGTCGACTTCAAAAATCCATTTGGTTTTTAGATATCGGATGAACCGTTTGAGCTGCAGAGTGTCCACGGCCAAACGTCGCGAAACAAAATTTCATTTACTGCCAGCGGCCGTGTTTTGTTGTTTTTGTGTATTAAAAAAAAATGTTAAGGCTCTCAATAAATGTACCTTTGTGTTAAAAAAAGTGCGTGTCTTTTTCACCAACCGTCTTCCCCCAAAAAACCGTAATTTAGCCATTTGGGCCTCTAGGTAGGCGAAGCCCCTCAATCAAACCGTACCAAGTGATAAGTGAGCTTGTCGTTCGATTTTTCTATTCGAGTTGATGAGTTGTGAATTAAAAAATAAATTATAGTACCGTGCATTTGGATGCATAACCCTGCAGGCAGCTTCGCGGGTATTGGCCCTGAACTTGGGTAACACTTAATCTCCCTCGGCTGGGTGTTACGACCGATGCTGTGGACACGGATCTCCATCTCTCCCTTTCTCTCGCTCCATCTCTTTCGTCTTCCGTTTCGGCAATCCACCCAACCGTATTTCACCCGTTCAATGACGTGTCTTACACAAGAAAGGTTCAACGACTTTGAAAGTTTTTCGCTTACGGCTCGGGTCAACTCTCGAAATTCTTCGTCAACTACCGACGGCCTCCCCGAGGACGCACGAAAATTACGAGAAATCACGTCGCAGGTCCCTTATGACGAGAGTGTGTAATACAATCAACCGAGCTCCCCTTCTTATACCCTCACTATGTTGACGCGAGACGAGCCGACATTTCGAAAGTTTCGTGAGCACACAAGAATCAAGAGTTCATTGCCATTTGGGTTACCTATATATATATATATATATATATATATAGAATGTCAATGTATCGATTAAAATTAAACGTTTCGAATCATTACAGAATAACTTACAACTTCATTGTCAATTACAGTAGTAGCATTATTGACAGCTTCGTATAAATATATACATATACACACGGAGCTGTCAATAATGCTACTACTGTAATTGACAATGAATTTTTAAGTTATTCTGTAATTATAATACTTTGACATTCTATATAAATAATTAATTTGATTATATATATATATATATATATATATATATATATATATTGACATTATTGACAGCTTGGTGTATTTATGTGTGTGTGTATATATATATATACACCAAGCTGTCAATAATGCTACTACTGTAATTGACAATGAATTTTTAAGTAATTCTGTAATGATTACAAACGTTTAATTTAAATCGACACGTTGACATTCTGCGGTCGCAATTCATCGTAAGAGTTGTACGAATTGATTTTAAAGAATTACTAGAAACAATCGATGAATGAAATAAATTTCATTGATTATTGTAATTCTTACTTTTTATTGTTGTCTTTCCAATATTTATCTGTACTCAATTATCGTAAATAATTATTTTCCATGACCGTTGCGGGTTTTCACGTTTTACCGCATTTGCCGAAGGTACGAGGAAACTGTGACAAACCCGTACCGGTATAGACAGGCCGATTTATATGATTCTCTGGTGCACAGATGTTTTACTGAAGTATCTACACCAAGGTCTCAGAAGTGTTGGCCTTCCGCTGACTGGTTGATGCGCCGCCTATCCACCAGAGTCGGTTTATTTTCAATTACTCCAATATCTGTATTATAAATAATTATAACGTAGATATAAATAATTATTTATAATATCGATTTTCAATGTGTGTCAAATATTCTTTTTTTTTATTTCTTTGATGGTGACATGAAAATATAGGATAGTATAGTATACGGTCTTTATATATTTTTTAATTTATATCTAGACTATTACTAAACTATCCTATATTTTTCACGCCATCATTAGAGAATAAACAAAAGAATAATTGGATACTGATTTTTTTCGGTAAATTGAAGCCTCGTCATATCATGTCCTACTATATGCTGGAATTTCAGTTTAGTAAAAGATCCACGATTTTCGAGATTTTGGGCTTTATGTTATGTTTTTAAAAAAATCATCTGCTTTTGGTTTTCCGCGTGCCATTTCTATGAATGACATGAATCGACGATAACTAAAAGCTACTTTTTAAAGTAATTGGCACGTTTTGCGTAGTACATTTTTTACAGCGCAGACTATCAAAGTCAGATGTTCGAATTGGTTTGTATGAAAAATCTGCGTAAGATATTTTTTCATAAAGTTTCCATGCCATTTAAGATTCAAAAGAAGACTTTCCTCGATAAAACAAATAACTAAGAGTATTTTTGAAAAAGCGGATAAAAAAGTTATCATTTGTAGAAATGACAGGCGAAAAACCAAAAGCAGATGATTTTTATCTCGAAAACCGTAGGACTTTTGCTGAACTGAAATTCCAGCATATAGTAGGAAAAGATCTGACCTATCGACAGTTGCAGGATTGTCCATTCATAACAGAACACCCTGTATGTAAATTCATTTTATTGGCATATTTTTTAATTTATACCTAGACTATTTCTAAACTATCCTATGATCTCTTACTATAATAAGAAAACACCCAAAAAAACAATGGTATACTAATTTTTCCGGTAAATTAAAACCTCACGGAGATTCCATAAAATAAATGAGGATAGAAGTGATAATGAAAAGGATAGTGAAAATACTTGCAAATTTTATTTTCAATATCAAAACTCTCAAAAACTGATTTTTTCAGTTTTTCTATTTTATTGTACTAAATGTTGATCTTAGAGAAAAAAAATTCCTACAAAAGTTGTAGCTTATAAAAAGATTGATATTTTATGTTATACACGAGTTTTGTCTAAAACCAATCGGTTTAGTGAAAAATGGGATAATGCTCTGAAAAGTACATTTTCCTAAATTCCATTAGTTTCGATATTCCCTACCTCCGCACTGTACCGCGGGAAGATTGCAGTTTGATCTTTAACACTATACGCATACTAAAACAACAACCCAACCCAAACAAACCCAAGTAACACACAACACAACAAACAAACCCAAACAACATAAAAAATAAAATAAAAAAAAACTCCAATTTTACCGCGGTAAAGTGCGTACGTAGATAATATCGAAACTAATAGAATTTCGAAAATTGTACTCATTAGAGCATTATCCCATTTTTCTCGAAACAGAATGGTATTAGACAAAAACTGTATAGAACATAAAAGATCAATCTTTTGACAGGCTACAACTTTCGTGAAAAACATTTTTCTCCAAGATAAACATTTATTTAAATAAAGTGGAAAAACTTAAAAAAATCGGTTGTTGTGGGTTTTGACTTTGAAAATCAAATTTTCGGGTATTTTCACTATCATATTCGTAATCAGCGAGTCAAAATACATGGGTAAACGAAATTCGAAATTAATCGGAGGTATGTTTTTTTTGGAACTACCCCCATAAATAATTATAATTGTCCAATTGTCATTGTCAGGATCGATTTGTAAACGTGCATCTTTGACCGAGTTCTTGCAATCTTACGTCGCGGATTCGAACTCATCGCAATATGCATACCTAATCCTACTGTGTACGTATATACATATATAGATTATTGTTGCATACGTTTACACGGATAAGGTGAAAAATGTTATTTACCGGCGAGCGAGCGGTGATCTCGCGCACACGAGATTCCCGTCACGGGACTCGACTTTCTCTCTCGAAAGCACACTTTCATCGCGAAGTATACGGATCGGGTGTGCAACAAGTTACTGGATATCGACAGGAAACTTCGAGATTCCGACGTTTTTGTCGCATTTCCACGAGAAGAAGTAGGAATAACAAGCTGTTAAGGAAGAGCGAGCGCGCGCTCTTGATTTCTACACATTTTGTTCAAATTTTAACCAGACATTGTTCATATCATTATGCATGTTTGAGTGAAATTTCAGAACAGTCGACTATTTCGATTGGGGGATAATGGATTTTAAAATTGCAACTTTCAACACTGCAAGGTCTGCATTGACCGAAAGTCAGGTCACATAATTTGTCGTACCATTCTATTGTGTTTACAAATTTTGAAAAAAAACATTGTTTAGTTAGCAAACTAGTTAGGGAAAGAGGGAAAAAAGTTTGGATTGCCTTGACTATTCAGTTTTGCTAAAAACGTTCAGTAAAATAAAATAATTATCAAAAATAATTATAAAGAAAAAATAATTAACGTGTCCCTAAAGTTGAAAATTTTTAGCATAAAAAATGATTGCATTATAAATATTAATATTTTATATTGTTTATGTTGTCTTCATTAACAAATAAAAGTGTTCGTTCATTCATAACTAGTTATAAACTTTGTTCGATTAAAAATTACTGTGTTGCTGTTAAATGTGCAACTTTTAACACTGCAGGGTCTGCATTGAAATGTCGACAGATTAATTTGCCGTAAAAAATATTTGTCCCCTATAACAAGAAGACATATGTCCCCACCCAAACAAACCCGAACAAGAAGACAAATGTCTTCTTGTTATAGTAATGGGTATCATTTCAAGTATCTTTGACAATTTTTTTTATTGTGAAATATTTATAAACGACGGAGATACAGTAAATTGCACAGATCGCTGTGCAAAAAAGGTCCTTGGCGGTGACCATTCCTGCTCGGGAACAAATCTTCTGAAATCAAAAAACCAAATGCATTTAGTTTTTGTACCGTATTATCTAGTCTTTAATCTCAGGATTCAATTTAAAAAAAAATGATTTTTGAAACAATGGTCGCCGATTGAAAGTGCTCGTCGAAATTTCGGTGAAAAAAACACTCGATTTTCCTTGATATAAAAAAAGTATGCTTAAAAAAATTCTTCGATTAAGGACTGCCTTTTGATATACAAAAAATATCTGTGAAATTTGTAGCAGATCGGTTTAGTTGTTTTTGAGATATTTTGGTCACCGATTCCGAAAAAGTCATTCCGAGAAAATCGCGTTTGAAGTTTTTACCTGTGACGGTGAAGCGGTAAGCGGACCTACCTGTAAACGCTCATAGCTCCCCCAATTTTCAACGGACCGACTTGAGATTTTCAGATTTTTGAACGGTTATATTACAAGAATCCGTCGAAAATGAAAAATACATTTTTGCAAAAATTCCAACTAGGTGTAACCCCTTAAGGGGGAAGCCTGCTTTAGAGGCTTCTAAAAATCGATTTTTTTTGCATAAATGTCTTCCCAAACTATCCAAGAATGTGTCCTTAAAATTTCAAAAGCAAATTCAAATTGCGGTAAGTTCAAGAAAATTACGATTTTTTATATACGAAAACTTTGACGCGCGATTTCTCGGTTTTTCATTTTTACGATTTTTCCTAATTGGCGGGAAAGATAGGGAAAAAATTAAACGTCCTATCGAAACGAGACAAAATTCATTGTATTCGGGATTAAATTCTCTTCTAGTTGAGCCTAAAAAACCTTAAGAAAGTTATGATTAACCCACTTTTTAAACAACCTAAAGTGAATTTTTTTTTTAATTTGCGAAAAATTGTTGAATTTCTCACTTTTTGTTGAATTTTCTTGGTTTAACTAGAAGCTATACTATTGAAAATAAAATTTTTTTTGGGTTTTTTGTTTCAGATGGAAATTGCGACCTGCATCTTTCCCGCCGCACGACACATGCACACTCGAGACGCCTCGGCGAAATGCTTGTACCAGGCATAATATGACATATATTTTAATGAAAAAAATTGAGAAGACTGTTGAAATATATAAAAATAAAACCTGAAAGTTTCGTTTCAATCGAATATTTCTTTCCTTCCCAAAAAATCCTCGAAAAAATCGATTTTTTGAAGCCTCTAAAGCAGGCTTCCCCCTTAAAACCCATTATCTCTCAATCTAAATAGTCGACTGTTCTGAAATTTCACTCAAACATGCATAATGATATGAACAATGTCTGGTTAAAATTTGAACAAAATCTATCGAAATCAAGAGCGCGCGCTCGTACCACCTTAAGACTTCGAAGTACACTTTTCCGGGCCGAGTACGACGGCGACGAGACCCGTAAACAAATTGAGATCCACTGATTCGTTCCGTGTAATTTTGCGTATTGGGAAAGTGCGGGTAATCGAAGAGCCTACTCAACTGCAGTGAGAGATCGCGAAGGTGGAGAAATAATGAGGAAGCAGTGCATCGACCCGCTGCTTTTTTTCGTACTCAGGATGCAATTAGCCGAGCGCGCGTTAACGACCAATTTTCTTCTCGATGGTCGATGAAAATAAACGATACCAGTTAATCGAAGATTTAACCGAGTTTTTGGAAACAGTTTGCCAGGTGTCCGGTTAACATTCGTCCGATTTTATTATTCAGGAAATTCAACTTGGCAATAATTTTCATACGGAGCTCGTCAATTCATGAGAGGCGCGATCAAACGTTCAAGCTCATTCTCAAAATCTATGAAGCCCGTTATTTCCTTGCTTCATAAGAAAATCAATTTCCGGCGAAAAAAAAACGATATTCTTACTGTTAAAAAATAGTAGATTTTTTTGATCCTATAAGTTTTGTCGACTTCCCAAAGTTCTTTAAAATCGACCCAACTGTTGCTGTCAAATTCGAAATACCTGTACCGTTCACGCGCCATCTGTCAGTATGACAGCTAATAGAATAGATCACCCGCATGCCCTGTTGAAGAAAACAATAAACCTCCAATTTCCCCTATTTGCGGCACCACATACTTGTTGTCAAGAGTTAACGAAAAACCTGCTATTTGCTGTTTTCCACGTCCAATTTCATAACTGCACAATAGCGGCTTTTACGAGGATCGATTGTCTTAAGATTGTATAAATTATTTGTCATCGGCGAATCTGCACTGGCCTATCGGAGATAAAAGGCGTCGTTGCGAATAATGACTCGCACAAGAACTTTATCATCCTTGGTATCTCTTTTTGCAGTTCCGCGCAATTTTGCCGAAAGGGGACCTTTCTTTCGACTCGCACGCGGCGATTGTCTTATGGCGATTATCGAAGTGCAGCTCTCTCTCTCTCTCTCTCTCTCTCTCTCTCTCTCTCTCTCTCTCTCTCTCTCTCTCTCTCTCTCTCTCAGTCTCTCTCCCTCTCGCTATTATAACAAGAGGGGCAACTTTTATCATGGGTCATAATGATATGTTTATATATATATATATATATACATACACAGGGTGTCCCAGAACTCAACGTCAAGCCAAAACGGAGTGACAGGATTGATTGTAACCATCATGAGAAAAATCAGAAAAAAAATCTGGGCATTTAAGAAAAACCTAGAAATTTGGTCAAACTGTAACCATTTTTCGGTTATTGTGGTTAATTTTTATTATTTTTGTTCATTTAAACTTTGGAACCGTAGCCCTAAATAACATTTCTAGAATCACAGTCAAAAATAATGACACAATTGCCCCAAGTTTCCTAGAATTAAGACTGTTTTTTGTTAAACTATGAATTTAAAATTTTCAAAATAGATTTTTTTTCTGATTTTTCTCATGATGGTTACAATCAATCCTGTCACCCCGTTTCGGCTTGGGGTTGAGTTCTGGGACACCCTGTATATGGAGAAAGGCAATTTTGAAAACATTCGACTTCGAGTATAGTCCCCAAAAGAGCCAGATGCCTTGAAAGTCAACATCAGATAGATATAAAGGGTTCAAATGACCGCTTTTCTATATATATATATATACAGGGTGTCCTGTTATGCATGGATAATCCTGCAACTGTCGATAGGTCAGATCATGTTCTATTACATGCTGGAATTTCAGTTTAGTAAAAGCCTCACGATTTTCAAGATAAAAATCATCTGCTTTTGGTTTTTCGCATGCCATTTCTACAAATGATAAATTTTTTATCCAGTTTTTTAAAAAAATACTCTTGTTTATTTGTTTTATCTAGAAAAGTCTTCTTTTTAACCTTAAATGTTAAGGAAAGGTTATGAAAAAAGTGCAGAATTTTCAGACAAACCAATATGGTTGTCAAGCGACCTCTGACTGTGATAGCCTTCGGTGTGAAAAAATGTACGACGCGTACCGTGCCAATTACTTTAAACAGTTACTTACATTAGTTATTGCCGATTCATACCATTTGTTGACATGGCATGCGAAAAACCACTAGCAGATGATTTAAAAAAAATAACATACGGCCCAAAATCTCGAAAACCGTGGGACTTTTACAAAACTGAAATGCCAACATATAGTAGGACATGATCTGACCTATCGACAGTTGCAGGATTATCCATTCATAACAGGATATGCATATATTCAAAATTATTTTTTTTCGTAAACATTTTAAAAAAAATTATTTTGAATCATTTTTTTGTTAAATTTGGGACAAATAAAAAATAAACCGTTTCACGCCTGACGAGGCCGAATTGGAAATCACAAAATCATTAATGGGATTATTGGAGATTAAGGGGCTATACCAGTGTGACACTTTCAAAAATCGATTTTTTTTCTCGCCTTTTTCGACAGTTTATACTTTCAAGAATATCATTGTCATTTATATCATTTATATCAATATCATTTTATCTTGCAAAAATCGGTAGTAAAATCTTTAAACGCGTTTTTCTCGAAATAAGATTTTTCAAATTTGCTGACATTATAACTCAAAGAGCAATTATCCGATTGACTTGAAATTTAAACTAAATTTTAACATTTTTTCCTTTTTTGGTTTCAGCCACTCAATCGGCCGGAATCATGTCAGCAGTGGAGGAACTTTTTTTTGGCGCCTTCGAACGCAGCGCATAAGTCGCTTGGATCTCAATATTTTTCTATGAAAAAAATTATGTAATATAGGTCAAATATAGCCAAATATATTCTTAATGTTCCGATACATTTAATTGAGTACTTTTGTCCCAAAAAAATTCCAGAAAATCACCCAAATTTCCAGCGCTCACACTGGTATAGCCCCTTAAAACGATAAAAATCTTATAAAATTTGTTGTCTTAAATCGAAAAAAAAAATAGAACCAAAAATGGACCCACGATGAGACTAGTCTTAAAAATCATAGAATGAGTCACTCTATTTCAAAGAATTTTTTTAAAAAATAAAAAATGAGAATCATGTTTTTAAAAAATAGTTTTCACTTTAGAAGCAAAAAAACGTTGACATTGGTAATTGAGAATTTTTTCATATTTTTCATCGAACGTATGCGTCAACATGATAAAAAATCATATTGTTACATTTGTCGATATCTCAATTAGTTCAGGAGTCATCAGCGTTTAAACGTTTCCAAAACTTCCGAAATCAGCATTTTTGGAAAATTATAACTGTTAAAAGAGAAAAGATAAAAATCTAAAAATTGGTGTGGATATTCCTTTCGTAGGGTACAATTTTCCAGAAAAAATTCAGGAAACCCAAAAATGGTCGGGGTCACGGGCTAGGTGAACTGGCGTGGAATGTCCCATATATATATATATATATATATATATATATATATATATATATATATATATATATATATATATATATATATATATACACACATATATATATACACATATATATATATATACATATATGAAGGTAATTTTCGTATCGTCGCATCGTTCGAACGGGTACACTGCGTGAAAAGCGGATGAGAAGGTCCCACTTTTCTCGTATCTCTCGCGTTAGTAAGTAACGAGCCAACGTGTGTTTTTGCCTCGATTACACCTCCACCTCTCTCCCTCTCCCTCTCTCTCTCTCTCTGACTGCAGTAAAATGCGTAACCGACGTATTGCGCGCGAGTGCAACTCCGAGACCATCATGCCACGTTGCACGCGATGCACTTTCATAAAACTTTCAGCTTTCCATTGCCGGTCGGGCCGCAAGAGCTGAATCGCTCGGCGAAAGAGAAAAAAAGGATAAAAATAAAAAAGAAAGAACGCCGGCATCTCTCCCACGGACGTGTATCTAGTCTTCTCATCCCTTTCCCCTCGAATCCCATTTTTCCGTTCTCTCCGACGGAAAGCCCATACAGGAGCCTCGAGACTCTCGTTCTCTTCTATTCCGCGGATTAATTAGCGAGACTCTTGTTTTTTTTCCATCCGAAGCAACAATAAACGAATTTTACGGCGTACCGAGAAAGTTTTCAGGATATGATGGGAAATCAAAATCGGTGGAAGATGAATGCGGGCATTGGTCCACGGTCGGAGCTCGTTTGATTCCGGCCGATTATGCTGATTCGCACAGTGACCTTGAGTCGTGGGGCGCGCGAGATTGTAGGGAACTGAGGGGTCTGGGAGTTGCCGGAACAACTAAATGGCCAGTGTGAAAGGTAAAGTTTATATAGATAGGGCAATTGTCCCGTAGGGCAAAATATAAAAAAACGGAAGTTTCCCCATGGACAGAAATACCATCGCAAGAAATTTGTCGGAGAGTCCCCAGATCCTATCACATCCCAGTAGGGATTTGATAGAAAACATCGCACGTACGGGTCCACATTGGAATCCAATTGGATTTCGCGCTATTTCCCGATTGACGTCGATTGAGAACTTTTTTTTTGAAATTCTGAACCGAAATTTGTTGAATCTCCCATAAAAATATCCTTCTGTGATCCCGTGCACAAATTTGTTGAGGAGTCTCAGGATGCATCTGCATCTCTATAGGGATTTGTTCGGGACACCGCACATAGTGAGTCTATAGTGAGAAAAACACGATTTTTTTAAGGAAAGATTTTTTCACCATTTTTTAGACTCAGGGAATGTTTTATTTCTACTTTTGCCTGTTATATGGTATATATATGTCAATCTTTATATATGTCGAAGAAATGGTAAGGTCTTTTTAACGGGTTGCAACGGATGTTGTCCGACGGCGTGACACCCAGCGATGGCGGGATTAATCTGAAAAAAAAACCAACGAAGATTTTTCTTTCATTAACACTCATACGCAGTATATGAACTAAGAAAAAGTTAGAAATCTTGAAAATCGATAAAATGGTACGCTTTGAAACAAGATCGAATTTGCCACAAAAATGGCTACTTCTTGCAATAAATAAATACTTTTTTATTTTCAAAAAGATTTACAGTCATGTTTTAGACAATAATGTTCGAAAGATTTATACCAAATGCCATAAAAATCGGTCGATCAGTTTTTTAGGTAGGTATACATCACTCCAGATTTTAAAATGCAATTTAGAAGACCGGGCCATACCTCCGCCATTTTTAAAGATTAATGAAAAAAAAACCTTGTAACAGCCAAAAGTAGCAAAAAAACATACCCTACAAGTCTCAAAAATGGTGAGGAAATCTTGCCTTTTTAAAAAAACCATGAAAATCAACAATTTTTTCCTCGCCTAAAAGTATCTCCCCCCTTATGATGTACTCTTGCAAGCGATTTTTTCCTTTTTGAAGATAAGATATATACTTTTTAAAGATCCACTCATTGTGTGTATCTATTGGGTTGTTGAATAAGTTCTCGCTGTTCTTTCGTAAAAAATAATGCTTTATTTAAAATAATAATTACCAATGCTTTCAAACGTTTCGAAACTGTTGCGTGATCAACTCCTAATAATTCTGCAAGTTCAGCTAGCGTCTGACATGAGTCTCCATGAAGCAATGCCTCCAATTCAACACATCAAAATCATTATTTTTGAAGCGTCTAAACCAATCTCTGCTTGTTGTTCCAGACAGCGCATGGTCGCCTTAAGTTTCAACAAGAATTCTGTGTGTTTCAGCTGCAGATTGTTTGAAAATAAAGTAGCGCAGTGAAATTCCCTGAAAATATTATTTTTGGCACGAAATTTGGCATGTTTAACACTATGAAAAAAAAAGTTGTTTACACATCGGCGAAATGACGTACACTGAATTTCAAACTTGCTTGTAATCTTCTTTATAAAGGGTTTTTCAATTGGCGCGGGTAGATGTTGGCGGCCATGTTGTTTTGGTGGCGTCTGTCTAATATGTTGTTCATTATTCAGTCACTGATGCCAACTCACCATGGCAAGTTGCACGATTGAACAGCACGTCCAAATGATCAAACTTTGTTATCAAAATGAGTGTTCGTTAGGACCCCAATTTTGGCCGAAAAATCATCTTTAGCGACGAGACACATTTTTGGACGAATGGCTATGTTAACAAGCAAAATTGCCGTATATGGGACGACGCCAACCCACACGAGGTTCACCAGGTGGCAATGCATCCACAAAAAGTTACTGTTTGGTGCTGATTTTGGGCCGGCGGCGTCATTGGTCCGTACTTTATTGAAAACGACGTTGGTGAGGCCGTCACCGTCAACGGCGAACGCTACAGAATGATGATAACCGATTTCTTTTGGCCCAAATTGAAAGATATGGACGTGGACGACATGTGGTTCCAGCAGGACGGCGCTACGTGCCACACAGCGGACGCCACGATGCACATTCTGCATGAACGATTTGAGGGTATGGTTATCTCTCGCAGAGGTGACGTGAATTGGCCACCAAGATGGTGCGATTTGACCCCGCTGGACTTTTTCTTGTGGGGTTTCTTGAAGTTGCAGGTCTATGCCAATGAGAGCCGCAATCGACCGATGCTCTTAAAGTCAACATAACCCAGGCCATCGTTCAAATTCAGCCGGATCTATGCGGCAGAGTCATTGAAGATTGGACCACTCAAATCCGTGCCACCGTGAGAAGCCGCGGCGGACATTTGAACGATGTTATATTCCATACATAATGGCATACGTAGGCCTTTCAATTAAAAACAGAATTTTGTTAATACCTCACACACAGCTTGTTTTATTCCACGTCAACATCTGCCCGCCCTTCTTGGAAAACCCTGTAGATGCGTTACCATCTTAAACTACCCGCACGCCCCAGGTAGGAAATTAAAAGGCTGACGATGGAAACAAGCTTGTGCGAGCCTTGTTTCACCGAGCCTGAGTGAGACAGACCTGGCCCAGGTTTCATTGCATCGTTTGGAGCAGCCTGGAACCAAGACTGGCTGCTTAGCCTAAACTCAGGGTTATTTCAAGCTTTATTCAGCCGGTGAATTTTGAGGCTGAAAAATCAAGGCTGGATGCAGGCTTGTTTCAGGTTGTGATAAAATAAAATAAGTTTAAAATAATATTTTTTCTGTACTTTCATGAAAAAAAAATTAGCAATAAATTTGTCGGGTGCGAAGGCACAAAAAACGAAAGCGAAGGAGGCAGCTCAGAACATTTAAACATATGCTCTTATCGATATTTATAAGGTACACAAAAAAGTATATACGAAAATAAAAGTACGCAATAGAATAAAGTTTTGTTTTTTAAAATATTTTTTATATATATTTTGTAATGAATAATATAACAAATAATAAATATATATAACAAATCAAATGAATTCTTTACAAATTTATTAAATTTACCCCAATGTAGAATATAGAAAACTAAAAACAGGCCTCATATACCCGAGTGGAAATCTTGCTCCAGCTACAATAAACACCTGATCAGGCATCCTGATTTCTTTTTCCAGCCTTGATCAGAATTTTTTATCAAGCCCTGATCATTCTTGAAACACAATCCCTGACTTCCGTCTGATCAGGGTAAAAAATCAAGGCCTGATCAGGGTAAACTATCAAGGCCTGATCAGTGTAAAAGATCAAGTCCTGATCAGCGTAAAAAATTAAGGCCTGATAAGAGCTTAATTTTTCACGGCTTGATCAAAGTGAAAAATCATATGATATTTCACGGCTCAGGATGACCGATTTATTTCTGAAATAAAAAATACAACGCATACACAAAAGAGAAAAAGGCACCACTTTATAAATAACGCAGATCGTTTATTTTTTAATCTTAATATAAAATCTATCACATATATTTTTCACATATATCTATGTGGAAAACAAACATCATTTATCTTGTATTTGTAATAGAACAAAAACTCGAAATAAACTAAGATATATGACTGTATTATATTCCACTTATCATCCCGAAGTAAAATAATGTATTTTTTAAACAAAAACTTCAGAAACTTCGCGAATAAAGTAAACAGAGCTCAACGTTTTTATGACCAGACGTTTCTAGGAAACGTTACATTGGGCGTTCTGTTCGTTTTTTTTTTATACGACGCTCGAAACTTGTCCCAGTCTTTTGCTGAATTAATCAGGCCTTGATACCGCTCCAACGGCTTGTCCAATTTGCTTCGAAAGAACTTCTATTCCGTGTTCCCTATATTTCGAAATGACAGCCACTGAAAAATACGAAAATGTGTATCCCACTTAGAATTCAATGTCTACATATATATCTATATAAGGTATGCACATTATTTTATTAGGGTGGCACAAATTTGAGCTCTATTTTTTTTTCCTTTTTCTCACCATTCAATTATCTACTTCAAAGAAGAAAAAAAATTGTTGCAAAAGCTGCGAGCCGTCATTTTTTAATGAAAATTAGAATCGAAGCAGGAGAGCCCGTACAGCAAAGACCAACCAAATAATGGTAAGTTGACAGCGTAGTGCAGTTCAGTGAATGTAATGTCCATCCGAAGTGCATTTCTTATGGGCTAACTTGCACCGCTGGACTTACTTCCACTTAACTGAACTACGCAGTCAATTTACCATTATTCGGCTAGCCTAAGCTGACCGGGCCCGTACAGCGAAGGCCAACCAAATAATGGTAAGTTGACAGCGTAGTCAGTTCAGTGAATGTAATGTCCATCCCAAGTGCATTTCTTATGGGCTAACTTGCACCGATGGAATTACTGAACTGCGCAGTTAACTTTTCATTATTCGGTTAGCCTACGCTCTCCGGGCTAATCAGCACCGATGGCAAATCATTTACCAGATTGAACTACGCTGTCAGCTTACCATTATTTGGTTGGCGTACGCTGTCTCTTTTTTTCCTCTGACAAAGGAGACGGACCAAGTAAAGGAAAATAAAAGCGATACACAAAACAAATATAAATCTACTTACATAGTGGTAGCGCCAACACATGCCAATCCTCAGGCATTTCGAGTTGTTCCTCGCTGAGAGGATCTGTTCCGGATCTGTCAAATGTATCATAATAAATATTTCAACCAATGCATATATAATTTGGCGTATGGTTAATTTATAGTCAGATTTAATTCAATTTATATTTATAGATTTAAGAATTGTAAGTCTTTGAAAAAAATTAATTGTTATACTAACCTGCTGCTGTATTATTTCTTCGTTTTTTCCCTTATTTAGAGCCCGCTATTCACGCAGACGCAGTCGTTGCGCAATTTTCTTTCAATTGTGTTTGTCCATATTATTCACAACGTACACGTTATCTGTAAAAATGTATAAAGTGATTAATAATATGTCTCGTGCTTCTCTCGTGTCTGTGTATCATTTGACAAGATGAGGTTAGGCACGATTTTAGCGCCAAACCGTAGAAGTCCAGTTACATGATGATTGCTTGAAATTAGCAGGATCAGGCGAATTGAGGTAAGCCGTAAGTCCAGTTGCTTGACATCGCCTGAAGCTAGCCGGGTCAGGCGAATTGAAGTAAGCCGTAAGTCCGGTTGCTCGACCACCGCCTGACCCCAGCTTGATCAGGCAAATTAAGGCAAACTTAAGTAAGGCCTTCGTACTACAAGGTGATCAGGCGCAGATCAAATATCAGGCCTGCCTGACAATATTTCTACTCGGGTAGCCTCGGGAAGAGTTTGGGAAAAGCCTGGTCATAAAAGCTCGTGAAGGCTTCATTACGGCTCGTTTTGAGCCTTGTTGTTTCGTCGTTTCAGGCTTAGTACAGGCTTTTCTACCAGCCTTTGGTCAAGCCTGTCTGCAAGAGCCTGCAACCGCGTTATCATTCAGAGGTTCAGCTAGGCCTGAAATCAGGCTGGTGCTCAGCCTAAATTAAAAAATGTGAGCCCTGTTTCAGAGCTTGGCGAGCCCTTTTTTCATCGTCAATTCCTACCTGGGGCATTTATGCCTTTTGTTGGAAAACAGGGAGAACTTATTCCACGTCCTAATACTCTATTCAGAAATTTAACCTACAGAATACTATGAGACCCATCGTCCTAATACTCTATTCAGAAATAGAGTCCCAATGTAGTAATACTCTATTCAGGAAATTCAACCTGCAAAATGCTGTGGGACCCATAAAAAATCCTGACAGATTCTGTTCGATAATCTGGGAATCCTTTAGGGTTCAAATTGGATTCGTACATTCCAATAGGCATTCCCGACGAGAGCCCAATGTACGTGCGTGACGTTTAAGTATAGGGATCCAATGCGATGAGCCATTGGATCCTAATCAGAAAGCAGGGGCAAGTATGAGAATCCAATTGGACACCTACGACGATGCAGCGTGTTGTATTATTTTTGATGTTTTCAATGTTTCTTCCTATGTCATTGCGACCAATAGAAGTCCGATGAAAGTTCACCTCTGATGACAGTTCAACCTCGACGTTTCGATTGCTTTCAATTGACCTATTGGATCGCTATCAGGAAGTTGGAACGACTATGACAATCCAATTGGATCCCTACGACAATTTCTGCACGGGAATGCCTTCATCCCTCCGACTGTTCGCCATTCGTGGCTTTCATCGAATCTCCCCTTTGCCTCGTTTCCTCAATGTAACCCACCCGATGAAAGTCAATCCTGT
The DNA here is from genome assembly GCA_944452715.1 of Ophion slaviceki. Classification (NCBI taxonomy): domain Eukaryota; kingdom Metazoa; phylum Arthropoda; class Insecta; order Hymenoptera; family Ichneumonidae; genus Ophion; species Ophion slaviceki. Next base: position 20,513,245 of record OX101790.1, on the reverse strand, counting down.
CGGCTACCGCGCCACCGCACAAATCGACGTGACACTGCATTTGTCGTCAGGAAGACGTCAGGGACAATCTCAGCTACCGGGGACAAACACGAGAGTAGTACGCGGCGGCACGTATATACGTACAAATTTAGCCGGATTATAGTTGCGAGGAGAAAGAGAAAGGTGAAGTGCACGCGTACGCGCCTCGAGTTACGGTGGAACCGACGCCTTTTCATCACCGTGAAGAAAGTGCAACGCGATGACGCTGACGCGACCAGCTCTCCCGCATCGCTACCGCGACTACAACTTGGTCGTGTCTTTCAGTTTTCTCTCAATGTTCTCTCCTATTACCTACTTCTTGTCGTATCCTCAACCTCCTTCTGTGACATTCCCATCGATCAATCTCACTTATTGTCAACCCCTCGTGGATCCGCGCCGAGTCGTGTTGACACGAAAATTCCCTTTTACTGAATGTTGGACTACTTTTACTTCCACTTGAATGTAACTTTTGTTTGAGTTTGTTCCGGTTTGACGTTATTGCTTTTTTTCTCGTTCGTTTGCGTTTAACGTGATTTTTTTTCGTTAATTTGGGTTTAACGTAATCGTTTTTTTTGTTCGGATTTGTTTCGGTTTTACGTGGTTTTTAAGTTATTTATTTTTGTTCGTTCGTTTGTGCTTAACGTGATTTTTTTCGTTCGTTCCGGCTTAACGTAATTTCTATTTGTTTGTGTTCGTAATTTCTTTCTGTTTAGGTTTGTTTGGGTTTAACGTAATGTGTTAAATTTCGTTTCGGCTTAACGTAATTTTTTTAAATTTCGTAATTTCTTTTCGTTTGGTTTAATGTAATTTCTTTTTATTTTGTTCGTTTAGGTTTAACGTAATATCTTTCTGTTTGGGTTTGTTTGGGTTTAACGTGATTCTTTTTCTCGTTCTTTTGGGTTTAACGGGATTTCAACGTGAAGTAATGCTTCCAATTCAACTTTGTTCGTATGGGTTTAAGTCAATCTCTGGAAACTTCAAAAAATCGTTTTTTTTTGCATAGTGTTATAGCGTAAACTTTCAATAATATTTGAAGACCAACCGGACCCTGAAATTCTAAAAATTGACGACGTTACACTTATTTTAGTGGAACAGTGTAACGAAAGCGGACATCAAAGCCCAAGAACACTCAAAAGAGGCCCGAACTGCCCGCAGATTGCATAGATTAGGTGTGCAACACGATCTCGATGATGAGGAAGGATCCTTATATGGTGCTGGAATCGCTGACTAGCGGCAAGACGACAATATTTCACAAGTTCGTGTAAAATATCTACCAAAACTTTGAACGCGATTGTCTCGAAACTACATATCTTGACACGGCGGGATTGATATCTTAAGTAACTTACACACTATTGACTTGAATTTGCAGTTAGCGTTCAAACAGTCGTCATTCCCGGTTCAAGATCGCATTTTTTAATTGGATGAACCATTTGTTAATAACAATGACTTCAGCATGCTGTTTTTCAAGAGAAAAATGAGGTTTTCTTTGAAGAAGCTGTCATTTCTCGCATTTTTCGAAATTTCGAAAAGTGGATCGTGAACCCATAGCCAGTTGGATATATTTGACGAAAAAAAAATGTTGTTTTCGTTTCAGATTATATTTGAGCCTGGTAGAGATCCCGCCGTTTCGGGCCTCGTCGCTGGAGGCCAACTGCAGCACCACGAACACTTTGAAAGATTTTCTTCCGAAAAAATTACATTGTAACCACAAACATATGTACACCATGCTGGAAAAAAAACTAATTTATTCCAACCAATGTGTTACTGGCAAAAAATGCATCATTCTGACCCTTCAAATTGGGCTTCCAGAGAGGGAAACCCCGTTATCGTGATTTGGTCTTTTTAGTTTCTTTGCGTTCAACGTAACTTCTTTCCAATCAGGTTTGTTTCGGTTGACCGTAATTCCTTTCGTTATAAAAAAGTGGCAATGTTTGTCATATCAACCCTGACGAAGGATGACGCCGAACAAAAAGGAGCCAAAGAGCAAACAATGCAAAGCTTTATCATTGCAACGATCTTTCACATTGACGGCGTTCGACAATCCTAATGGTTTTTTAATGTCAGTCCGCCATAAATCAAATCGCCATTATTATTATATCCATTTAAAACTGGCATTCATTTTAGCAACGTCCCAATGTGGAAATTTAACTTTCCATCCAAATGCACCATCGTGCAACATTTTCCAAAAAACAAATAATGACTACTTTCATCTGGAGTTCTGATTCGTTTGGCCTTGAAGTTGTATTTATTTGTTTG
>OX101790.1:20415971-20505971 GCA_944452715.1 Ophion slaviceki | reverse complement strand
CGCCTGAAAATGGATTCGAACCTGCGACCTACCTATCTATACTACCGGGTACATATGTTATTTTGATCGTAGATTTGTCATAACAGATCAAAGTAATTCCAGCTGCAATTCCGAATAGCTGTTACCTCCGATATAGGTGGAATTTTGCACAGATCGTCTTTTTGGTAATATACGTCACTGCTTAAGGGGCTACCCCCACTTGCGATTTTGAAAAAATCGATTTTTTTTATTGCATTTTTTTGAAGTGCAATTTGAAGTGCAGTTTTTTTTCTTGATGCCCGGAATAGATGACTCTATGTAAGTTTACAAAAAAAAAATATTTTCTTCGTGTAAACTGAAATTGAAACTTTAAACGCGTTTTTCTCAAAATGGCATTTCTGAAGTCGGTGACCAAGATTACTCGAACACTAATGAACCGATCTTCTTGAAATTTTGCAGGCTTATTTAATACATAAAAATGTAGTCTTTAATCGTTCGATTATTTTCGTTAAAATCGAACCATTAACTTTGACTGTACGCCATTTTGTGAAAAATGAATATTTTTTAAAATCCTTCGATTAAAGACTAGTTTATACTTATATTTGACTAAATCCATCCGCATTTTTTTTTCAGATGATCCACTTCGCCGCAATGTTGGTCACCGCAAACCGTGTATATAAAAACATTATTTCATTGACGGCCATTTGCCACTAAACAATGTAATATTTTTCAATAAAAAATTTACTGAAAGTTCTTCAAGATGTGTTCTTTAAGATGGTATATTGATCGATTAAAAAAGTTTTGTAGTTTTCTTTAAAAAAATTCATGAAAAAGGCCTTTTTTGCGCTACAAGTGGGGGTAACGCCTTAACCATTTCAATATTGTTAAGCCTTTTACAATAGTGTATAGTAATTTCGGAGATACTGTGAGGAGATGTTAACCATATTATGATTGCGTTAACAATAAACTATATGGAATTCGACTATACTTTCTTTTACCACACGCGTTTTTTGTAAATACTATACACTTTTCTCCCAGTGTAGGGCATGACCAAACCTATCGACAATTGCAGGATTATCCATTCATAACAGGACACCCTGTATATGTATTATATGTGTGTGCGTGCGCGCTCGTGTGTGTGCAGCTGTATACGGCAAAAACTAATCTGGTGAGTTAGTGTGTAGGCGGGATATAACGATGATTATTGTATGTTCACAACGCCGCATCGCGTCTTGTAATTTGCGCAATACCTTTCTCCCATTTAATTTTCTTGCAAGAAAGTTGTTTAACGAGCACCGACATGGGGAACTTCACGCCAAATCGACTGACTCTCAAAGGACGTAATTTCGAGTTGGCTTTTTTTAGAAATGTTCTCAGTCCGGAATTTCCCTTGGCCACGCCGTGTACGCGCAATGGTTACAGCTATAATCGTAAATAAAATAAAAAGTGGCGTATACGAACATTCGCATTGCAAGGTAACTTTCCGTTCGATCTGAGAATTGAGCGAGTGAGAGTGAGAGGAAGAAAAATCCTTAACGCTACCAAAAACCCTCACCGGATATCGAGACTAGACGATAAACTGCATTTTTGGTGCAACTCCATGGAGTAACGTCAAATCTGCGGGTCGTATAATTTTTTATTTCGCGCGAAGAGTGGCCAATCGATGTTGCTTACTCTCGATCGCTTCGGTTTAGTGGTAGATTTATTTATTTATTTATTTGCGATTTTTTTCGAGTCAGAGCCTGTGGATGAATGATAGTGAGGAGTTTTTTATTTTGAGGCAAATGTGCTCCTCGAAAGACTGCCTCGCACTATATATATATATATATATATATATATATATATATATATATATATATATATATACGTATTACAGCTTGGAGAAAGATCGAGGAGAAAGAGGTCTCTCTGGCTTGCACTTCCATCGCAACTTTCTAACGACTGATGCATTTTTATGGAGCTCTCTCTATTCTAGCTATCTCTCTCTCTCTCTCTCTTTCTTTCTCTCTCTCTCTCTCTCTCTCTCTCTCTCTCTCTCTCTCTCTCTCTCTCTCACTCTCGGCGGCTCTTTTCTTACGCATTTGCCTTATGCACGTTGTTCAACCGCTCACGTAGTGCACGAGAACGTCCGCCAAGAAAACTTGCACGAACAACGTCGACCAACGATAGCGCGTTATACAATGTCGTAGTTTTCCCTCTTTTTCACCTTGCATCGAGTGTACACGTGTAAAAGAAAGCTTGGAATTCATGAATACGAGCGAGAGAAAAGACCCGTTCTTATTCCTCTTCTTCATCTTCCGCGATATATATTTCCGCGTGCATCGGACGTATTAATCGCCCCGTGAGAACTAACGGCAGAAACATTTTTGCCGTTTTTTGTTTTCAATCTTTGTGCAATTATTTTTGAAACATGTTTCGTAATAATCATTTTTTTTTTACTCGAATAATTGTGTATGTGTGAGGTGTTACACGTGAATCCGGTGGACTTTTTCCCTGATCCCTGCCAATTCGATTTATTTTAAAAATGTGATTCCATTGACTCTAAAAGACACCCTAATTTTTTTTACATTGTTCAAAAAAACCCTGTCAAAAAAAAAATTCCAAAAAAATGCCCCGATTTAAAAATCTAAAAAATTCCCAAAAATGGGTGATTATATGTAAATAATTTCAAGCTATCACCCGCAGTGGAAATATGATTTTGTCTGTGCTTTCTGAGCGATTAACGCTTTGAAAAATCCGAAAAAATTCAAGTACCGCTTACTTTGGGTGGATACTTAAATATTTTGATAACCACAATGAATTTTTTTGACCATTTTTTAATAACCAAATCACAATCATGGATCTTGAACAGTTAGCAGACAATTTTTCCGATTTTTTTACCGTTGATCGGTCAGAAAGCACAGCAAAAGTCATACTTCCACTGCGGGTGATAGCTTGAAATTTTTTATATATAATCACGCATTTTTGGGAACTTTTTCAGATTTTTAAATCGCGGCGTTTTTTCGGAATTTTTTTTTTGACTAAGGGTTGTTTCGAAAAATGTAATAAAAAATCAGGGTGTCTTTTAAAGTCAATGGAATCAGACAAAAAAAATCGAATGTCGGGGAAAAAGTCTACCGGATTCACGTGGAATACCTCGTATGTAACATTCTCTCATTTGTTCGCATGGTGCGAACGAATCAAAGGGATCTTTCGTTGGGAAAGTTTGCACGGAGAATTTTGGAGGCTGATATTATTAAATTTTTTTTTAAATGATTTTAAACATTTAAAAAATGAGAATCTCGTTTTTTGAACTTACGATAAAATTTCCGTACGATTAGGTACGAAATAGCCAAATTCTGATGTAAAAAAAAAATGATCGATGAGGCGTTTCGGAAATGACTTTAACACGCTCGTGCATCGAGAACGATTCATCGTTACGATGAATTGCTGCGAGTGATCGCAAAAGAAAACCGTCACGAGGACTCAATGGTAAGATTACAATTGTTTGCCATGTGTAATTTAATACCATCCACCGCTGAGAACGTAACTGATCGAGGGGCTGACGTCGATTTGTTGGAGATTGTGGCACGCGCGAACTCACCGCACTTATACGCATCAGTGATAATGCATGTATGGGGTGTTCCGGGCCTCAAACCGACACTGGTGGTTGGGGTTCAGCTCCGGCGGTACTCCGGAAGACCAATACTTCTAACAAGGAACATCACTTAAGGGGTTAGGCCACAGTAACGGGTATAAAATCATGTTCGAATTTAACTTTTTTCGTTCGAAAAAGTGATTTACTCATAAAATTCATTACATATCTATAAGTATGAATATCAAGCTGTTAAAAAAAAATTATTGTTTTTTTTTCGATGTATAAAATGGCCGACTACTCGAAACTTCTCGAAACAGCTTTTTTCCATTTGGCGTGACAAAAACTTCAACAATTTTCACTCGATTTACTTCAAATTTAAAACTTATGTTCATAATTGCATTTCGCAGAGAAGTACGTACGGAACTTCTGATTAATCGAAAACTTTTCATTTTATGAGCAGTTTATGAGCAGTTGTAACGAAATTTTTCACTGAAAATTTATTTCTTGAGTTCAAATACCTACATCCTTTGAATAAAACATTATTTTTTTAAGGGGTTACCCCCACTTGCGATTTTGAAAAAATCGATTTTTTTTATTGCATTTTTTGAAGTATAAGTATCCGGGCCCATACTTCTGTATGGGCCCGGAATAGATGACTCTATGTAAGTTTACAAAAAAAAAATATTTTCTTCGTGTAAACTGAAATTGAAACTTTAAACGCGTTTTTCTCAAAATGGCATTTCTGAAGTCGGTGACCAAGATTACTCGAACACTAATGAACCGATCTTCTTGAAATTTTACAGGCTTATTTAATACATAAAAATGTAGTCTTTAATCGTTCGATTTTTTTTTCGAAAAAAATGGCCATTTTATAGCCAAAAAACGGCCGTTTTTTTTCGTTAAAATCGAACCATTAACTTTGACTGTCCGGCATTTTGTGAAAAATGAATATTTTTTAAAATCCTTCGATTGAAGACTAGTTTATACTTATATTTGACTAAATCCATCCGCATTTTTTTTCAGATGATCCACTTCGCCGCAATGTTGGTCACCGCAAACCGTGTATATAAAAACATTATTTCATTGACGGCCATTTGCCACTAAACAATGTAATATTTTTCAATAAAAAAATTACTGAAAGTTCTTCAAGATGTGTTCTTTAAGATGGTATATTGATCGATTAAAAAAGTTTTGTAGTTTTCTTTAAAAAATTCATGAAAAAAGCCTTTTTTGCGCTACAAGTGGGGGTAACGCCTTAATTCCGTACGTACTTCTCTAGGTATTCCAATGTAGATTGACGAGAATTTTTGTTTTTTGTTGTAGGTAAAAAATTGTGGATGCTAAATGTCACGCCGCGGAGCGCCTAAAAAAAGGTAAAAGAAAATATTATCGGCCATTTTGTTCATCGAAAGAAAAATATATATATTTTCTAAAAGCTTGATATTCATACTAAATAGATGTGTAATTAATTTGATGAGTGAATCACTTTTTCATACGAAACAAATTGTTAAATTCGCACATGATTTCGTACCCGTTACTGTGGCCTAACCCCTTAAGGGATCATTACAGTGTACATTTTTTTAATCCATTTTTCGTTGCATTGTCCTATAGTAAACACGGTTATAAACGTTCTGTTTTTTTTTATAAACAATTTTTTAGATCGAAATTCGAATTATTTCGGTCGCTACAGCCTTTTTTAGAAAAAAGTGATTGGAGCGTTAGATCCCGCACTCCGAGCGTTAAACGCGTTTTTCTCGGAATGGTGTTTTTCAAAGTGGAAGAGGAAATTTATCCGAGGATAAATTTCCGAGGATTAAATTTCCAGAGGAAAAGCTATCCGTTAAAAATTTTAACAGCACATACTTCACGTCATTCCTTATGTTCGTATGGAAGTTTTTTTTTAATCTTCCTATTCTTTTACGAAAAACAGTCAAAAAAAAGCTAAATTTCTTCCAAACGGGTTGCGGCGGATGTTGTCAGCAGGCGTGACACGTAGTATCTGCGGAATCAATCTGAACATAACCAACGAATAATTTTCTTTCATTAACACTCATATCAACTTTCATTAATACACATCATAAATTGAATTTTCCGAAAAAAATGGCTAGATTTTGCAATTAAAAAAAAGACTTTTTTTTCTTATTTACAAAAAATTGGTGGTTATGTTCTAGACAAAAAGGTTAGAAATATATATACCAAATTTCACCAGAGTCGGTTGATTAATTTTTCAGCTACACGTCACGCCATTTTTGAAAATGCAGTTGAAAACACCACGCCATACCTCCACCATTTTTAAAGATTAATAAATTTAAAAAATACCTTGTAACAGCCAAAAGTAGTAATGAAACATACCCTAAGTCTTAAAAACGGTCAAGAAATTTTTCTTTATAAAAAAAATCCTGAAAGTCAACAATTTTTTTCCTAGCCTAAAGATATCCCCTTACGAAGGCTATGGACGCAACGAAAGTTAGGTTAGATTTAGACTAGGGAGTTAGGTTAGACTAGGGAGTGAAAGAAATGGGTTCGATTGGGAAGGCTAATACGTAAAAAGCCGCAAAAGTATTACGCTGGTACTCAGGAAGTAAAAAAATATTGCGTGCCTCAAGGATCGTCATCGACCTTTTGGAGATTTGGCAATTCCGGTCACTGTAAAGAATATAAGAAATGGTTTAAATAATTAGTGGTGGGAAAAGGTTTTCTCTGCTTCTCTTTATGGGTCGACGGGATTCAGTCGGAAATTGCATATTTGTATTATAATAAACAATAAAAATCAAACAAATATAAATAAAAACTATATCAATACAAGTAAATAAAAACAAAAACGTCGAAAATGTTATCGTAAATTTGAAGACGAATAAATAGAGATAAAAATTAAATATAGCGATGTTGCATGACTTTTGAGTGGGTCATAAACGCCAGGGCTGTTTATTCTGATGCTAAGGGATGACAAGGGATAAAAATAAAAATAAAAAACAAAACAAATATAAATAAAAAATATATCAATACAAGTAAATAAAAACATAAACGTCGAAAATGTTATCGTAAATTTTAAGACGAATAAATAGAGAAAAAAAATATAGCGATGTTGCATGAATCTTGAGTGGGTCATAAACGCCAGGGCTGTTTATTCTGATGCTAAGGGATGACAAGGGACAAAAATAAAAATAAGAAACAAAACAAATGTAAATAAAAAATATATCAATAAAAAGTAAATAAAAACATAAACGTCAAAAATGTTATCGTAAATTTGAAGACGAATAAATAGAGAAAAAAATTAAATATAGCGATGTTGCATGACTCTTGAGTGGGTCGTAAATGCCAGGGCTGTATATTCTGATGCTATGAGATGAGAAGGGACAAAAGCCCTACGTGAGGCTCCTAGAAATGGACAACGAAGGGGCTGTCTTAAGACCTTGAAATGACCAGTCGTGATCACCATCCTTTGCTATATTTGTTGAATCTATCAACTGACTTATGCAACGTAGAATTCTAACCATCATATTTGCCGTAATCATAAAATCCCAACATTCTGGCATCAATTATTCTTCCTACATTAGTTACTTACAAATTTAATTGCCAATGAGACTCGCTAAACCTTGCTAATGGAAAATTACACCCTCCAAAGTTTTTTCCGATCTGCGATACTTTTTGCTCCAGCAATAAAAAACGGATCGCCGTTTATTCTCCTCGGATTGGATCGAACTCTTTTGGATCGGTGATTCGGCGTGGACTGTCTCGTGTAGCTTGGTATATAATGACGAATGTAATGTCATACCGGGCTGGTTACAACACCGCGGCTTATCGTATAAAATTGTTTAATCTAATTGTTTCACTCTCGCAGCCGTGTGCTCAATCTTTCTATGCTTACACAAACACACGTACACCCCGCGTTCTATTAATAATAGCGCGTGAATCACAAGACGTATATTCCGATAGCCGAGCGTACGAGAAATTGTTTTTTATTTGAGAAATTGACGCTCCGGCTAGGAACTTTGAATGAATCATCGTCTTGGTTGTACGATGTGTAAAAGGCACCCTCGTATACGAGAACTTGATGGATAGCACCGAGATAGAACAACATTCGGCCATTTTTTTCTTCGATATTTACATATGTAATTAAAAAATTGCTCTGATACGCACAATTCTGTGGAATTTTTTATTCCTTTTTGGGTGCAATTCTGTCAAATTGGTTACGGGTGTATACAGGGTGTTTGACGCATGGACCAACACTTTTTTGGGGGAATTGGGGGGTAATTTGCTAACTTTTTCACCCTTAGACTCTATGTCCTAAGTGTGACGGTAATTGAGGTATGATTTTTTAGTACCTCAAATTTCGCCCTTTAAGGCGTTAGGCGTAGGCGTAGCGCAAAAAAAAAGGTCTTTTTCATGAATTTTTTTAAAGAAAACTACAAAACTTTTTTAATCGATCAATATACCATCTTAAAGAACACATCTTGAAGAACTTTCAGTAATTTTTTTATTGAAAAATATTACATTGTTTAGTGGCAAATGGCCGTCAATGAAATAATGTTTTTATATACACGGTTTGCGGTGACCAACATTGCGGCGAAGTGGATCATCTGAAAAAAAAAATGCGGATGGATTTAGTCAAATATAAGTATAAACTAGTCTTTAATCGAAGGATTTTAAAAAATATTCATTTTTCACAAAATGGCGGACAGTCAAAGTTAATGGTTCGATTTTAACGAAAAAAACGGCCGTTTTTTGGCTATAAAGGCCAGTTTTTTCGAAAAAAATATCGAACGATTAAAGACTACATTTTTATGTATTAAATAAGCCTGCAAAATTTCAAGAAGATCGGTTCATTAGTGTTCGAGTAATCTTGGTCACCGACTTCAGAAATGCCATTTTGAGAAAAACGGGTTTAAAGTTTCAATTTCAGTTTACACGAAGAAAATATTTTTTTTTGTAAACTTACATAGATTCATCTATTCCGGGCCCATACAGAAGTATGGGCCCGTATCAAAAAAATGTAGTATACTTCTGTATGGGCCCGGTATCAAAAAAATGCAATAGAAAAAATGGATTTTTTCAAAATCGCAAGTGGGGGTAACCCTTTAAAGTTGGACGAGGCGCCTGAAAGAAGTTCGAGGCGCTGTGGAAAAATCGATGATTGAACCTTTAAAAAAAATCGATACAGACCCAATTGCATATTGTTTTTATGACCCCAAAGTATTTTTTAACCCAAAAAAATATTATTTTTCCAAAATTCTAGAGTAGTGTTATCCGGCAAACTCAAATTCCAGCATACAGTAGGACATGATCTGACCTATCGACAGTGGCAGGATTGCCCATTCATTACAGGACACCATATATAAGGGCGAGAGGCTATGTGTCAGAGAAGACCAATTTAACGCACTTTTAGATGACGATTTTTTTGCCGAGCCCTCTTACGCGAAGACGTTGCAAAAGGAAGGCGATCGGTAAGTGCCCAGGAATAACCGAGGAGGCTCGCGTGGATCGTCTCTCGATACATGCGTGTCTATAGGTACATGAGCAATGGTTAGTTCGTGAACGAGGTCCTTTTATGTCGTTCTCCGGGCAGTTCGTCGTGTATTTATGTAACAATGGATTTAGACGTGGTGAGTGGACCAGTGGGGCATGGGGAATTAGGGGAAAGGAATGAAAAATCAACGATCGAACCAGTGACGAGACATAGTCCCCTAACTATACGGGAACGGAACTTGACCCTCGACATCGTTGAGCTCGTGCGAGTCCGTAAGAGACCAGCTATAGATTGGTCCTTCGGCTGAGAATAGATTTCGCATTGTTGCGGATTAAGAAGAAGTGCAGCGGTATCTCGCCGAAGATATTCTCACAAGTAACGTCACTTTGGTGTCCTTCGATTTTATTGAATGCCAAACTAATGCAAAACAATCAGAAATGCATTATGACATGATTAAAAATAAATCGATTTGTGAACTACCCCTTCATTTTTTCTCCCACACCGCACCCCATGTAGAGGTTGCCATGAGTTGCCCAATGTTACGATCAGGCCAATATTGGGACCATCGTATAAGCCAACAAAAGAGAAAAAATATTGGCCCATTACTGTTCCGCTCTAAACTGAAAACTGGCACAATATCGGCCTATCCCTAAAGCCTGTCCTGGCCCATCTTTAAAAACTAATAAACAGCCGTGACAGTTAAACTAAATTTGCCAATTTAAAAACTGGGGATACTAAAATACTGACAATTCCTTTGGCCCAATATTGTTCCGTTATAAATTGAAAACCGGCCCAATATTGGCCCATCGTTTAAAACCAATAAATAGCTGTGATGGTTGAACTATTTTTGCCAATTTAAAAACTGGTAATGCTGAAATACAAGCAATTACATTGGCCCATTATTTTCCCGTTATAAATTGAGAACCGGCAAAATATCGGCCCATTACTAAAGATTATCCTGGCCCATCTTTCAAAACCAATAAACAGCAGTGATAGTTAAACTAAATTTGCCAATCCTAAAGCTGGCAATCCTAAAATACTGGCTATTACATTGGCTCATTATTGTCTCGTTCTAAATTGAAAACCGACACAATATCAGCCCATAGTTAAAATCTATCATGGCCCATCTTTTAAATTCATTAAACAGTCATGATAGATAAACAATATTTGCCAATTTTTAAACTTGTGATGCTGAAGTACTGCCAATTACATTGGCCCATTATTGTCCCGTTATAAATTGAGAACTGGCACAATATCAGCCCATTACTAAAACCTATCCGGGCCCATCTGTTGAAACCAATAAACAGCCGTGATAGTTCATCGAAATTTTCCAATTTTAAAACTGGCAATGCTAAAATACTGGAAATTACATTTAATTAATCTAAGCCCTTTATTGGCTAAGTGGGTCAGACCATACCTGCTTTTATTTTATTTAAGCCTTGGGTTATTCATTATCTGTATATTGTGCCAGAATAGGCAAATAACTGGCACGTCATATATTAATTGTCTATATTTTGTAGTTCAGTTTTTGTAATCAAGTCTTGGCCTATTATTGGCATTTGTAAATAACCAACATAAGTAAGTAAAATATGCCAATTTTAAAACCTGTCATATACGCAAGTCACAATTTATTTCAAGGTTATTCCATGAAATATGTATCCATAAGGACCAATCTCGGGCCAATCTTGGCCCGATATAGGTTGAATATTTATCACGCACTCAAACAAACCCAAACAAACTCACGGCCCAATATTCTAGATAGACTAACTTCTAGATAGACCAACTGTGAAGGCCTATCATAAAGCCAGTTGTCAATTTCTACATAGGCCCTTTAAGAGGGCCCACATAGGGCCAAGTGCAATCACCAACACTGCCGCTACAATGAATTAAATCATTGGCCCAATAATTGTTGGCAATGTTGGCCGATATCGGGCCGTTCTTATCATTTCTACAAAGGCACCTTATTGGTTAATCCTCACGGCCCAATATTCTAGAAAGGGTAACTGTGAAGGCCCGTTCCAGGCCCAACGGTCAATCTCGACTTTGATAGCCTGCGGTGTAAAAAAAAATTTACTACGCCAATCGTGCCAATTACTTCGAAAAGTTGCTTAGTTATTGCCGATTCATATAATTTGTAGAAATATCATGCGAAAAACCAAAAGCAGATGATTCTTTCCAAAAAATAACATAAAGTCCAAAATCTCGAAAACCGTGGGACTTTTAGTAAACTGAAATTCCAGCATATAGAAGGACATCCCGTGAAAAATTTGCCGGCGCTTAAGATGCGGCCGACGCTTAGTACGATGTTCAGCACCAACCACTAATACCCAGTGTTGGTCCTATATACGGGCCAATGATTTGGCCATGATTCTGCCAGTGCTCATTTGAAGCATGGCAAACCAACGAACACCCATCCTTGGGCCAAATATCGATTACCAACTGTCAGCCAACTATCGGGTCCCAGTGTTGGCCCCGAACATGGGCCATTCGGTTGATCATGGGTTTGCCAGTCTCGAATTGAAGCTCGGCACACCATCGAAGAGCCAACGCTGGGCCAGTACTAATTAATGACCGTCGGCCAATTGTCGGGGCGAGCGCAGGCCCTGAGTCTGAGCCAATCGTTTGACCGTGGTTTTGCCGATGCTTATTTTTAGCATGGCGAACTGACGAATTGCCAATCCTGGCCCAACACTGGCTTTGAACGGTATAGTCCATACATATATACAAGAATGCTTTTTTACGTATATTATTATTATATATTTTTTTATTATCGCTGCATGCAATTTTCTACGTCCTGTGATAATAAAAACTCATAATTACTGTTATCTGAAATTCACTTTATTAAAAATAAAAGTGATTCATACTAAAGTTTTGTGGTGTATTCAAAAAATGCCGAGTTATTATGATAGTATTAAGAAACGTCGAGTGTTAAAACGACGACAACAATTAGAAGACTCTTTACAGCAGGTTAGGATCAGAGGCAACGAAACAAAAAGACAAGTAGATAGTGAAACAAATTTGGAAACATTCCACGAACACGTGATTGTGCATAACGATGTTAGTGAATCTAATGATTCTTTCGATGAGCAATCATCGAGCACAGAAACTTGTGAATCTGATCGATTGTTGGCTAAGCATTGGGTTGTTTTGACAGCCCTACACTGGGCCAACACTAACCCGAATATTGCGTCAACAATATGAAGCCGACCTTAGCCCTACTATGGGCCGGTGATCACGCCAACCGTCAGCCAATGATGGTAATCTCTTTAGCCCAATGTTGGTCCAATACCCGGCCAACTGTTAGGATTTCCGGTAAGCCTACTATTGGCAAACCGTACATGCCAGCGTTGGGCCGAAGAGATCACTCCTACCGTGGCGCAACACTAAGCCGGTAATGCTGCCGTTCATCGGCCAATCGTAGAATGTGATTGGCGTGACGCTGGCCCAAGGTTGGGTCGGTTGCGTCGTTTTTCACGGGATGTCCTAACCTATCGACAATTGCAGGATTATCCATTTATAACAGGACACCCTCTAAATATACACTTATATACAAATGAGTGTAACAAGTGAAAAAGTAATCTTTTGCACACGTACGAAAATCCATTTGCTCCTCAAAAAACGAACAAATAAAATGCGCTCGACGTCCGACGAAACATATGATCGAGACAAATGTAGCAAGAGCAAGTAGAGCTTCACGAAAATAATTAAAGCGTGGCTGGCTTGGAGATTTCATCACGAGCGAGGAGAATTCGTCCCAACCGACAGATTTTCATCACAACGATCCTACATCACCGCCATGCAATTGTACTTCGATACTTCCTCATTATTATTTTTTGTTTTGTTTTTTATTTATTTATTGCGTTTCCTCGATTGCAAATGTATCGCAATACAACTTTCGAAATTGAGGCGAACAACACGCGCGAAGTTTCCCGCCGTAAAGTGCGACGTTTAATCGGCACGTGTGCGTCCTCGCCACCTCTCCCGTGAGATAGAAAATTCGCCACGTTTCCTCAATTGCACACACAACGCAGAGACGCGCACGGGTACGTATATACGCGTATCTTTCTCATCTATATCATTCTCTATCTATACATAAAAATGTTGTAACACGTATATGTAGCGATGACGACGCATAAGTCCAAGGGCCCGGAGTGCAAAGCGTGTGGATTCGTAAAGTATTTCCGGTTGCTAGTTTTATGCCCGCGTGCCAAACCACGATGCTGAACCTCCAATACGTATAGCGCAAACTTTTTGTGGCGTCTAAGTTTCGCGCATTGCCTTTTTCATGTGTGTATATATATATATATATATATATATATGCGTGCGTGTATGTGTGTGTGTGTGTGTGTGTGTGTGTTTAAAGGTGATTTTGGAGACATCGAAGAATGAGGACCGTTTTTGAAACACCCAAATGTCCTGGAAGCCAACTCTACATAGATACAACGGGTTCAAAATGTTATTTCGTAAGAAAAAATCTATCTGCATATATATGCCCGTGTGTATGTATATATATATATATATATATATATATATATATATATATATATATATATACACACTCACATGTGTGCAGATTTACACATGTATGCATAGGTGCGATGCTCGTTAGACCCATTTGCGTAACGCGCCACGTAAACATCAAGAAGTTCGCGAATTTTCCATCTGAGCGAGACAAACTACAGATGACACACATATAAGTATACGTCCACGTGTCTGCTCCAATATCATATATGTATTTATTCCTCGGGCACACTCGGAAGGAAATGAAAATTGCACATTTATCGCAAAGACGAGCGTATGAATTATTGGAAAATCATAGTCCCTTAATTTCTCTTTTTCCACCGTTGTATAATGGCAATACTTTAAAACGCAAAATTCCACCCAAGCTCACATCTTTTCTAATATGCTGCACTTTTTTCTCGTCGTTCGCGTAATAAAGCGCATATACCGTCTCGGATCATTGCTTTGGGAATTATTTTGCAGAGTGTTGGAGAATTAATTTTACAGGATTTTGAAGAATTCATTTTACAGGATTTTAAAGAATTAGTTTTACAGAATTTTACAGTGTTCTGCGGAGTTCATTTTACAGAATTTTACAGTGTTTTACAGAATTAATTTGACAGAATTTGTCAGAATTAATTTTAGAGAATATTACAGAATTCATTTTACAGAATTGTCGGAAATTAGTTTCACAAAATGTAATCAATCAATTTCACAGTGTTTTGCAGAATTCATTTTACCGATTTTTATAGAATTGATTTTGAAGAATTTTACAGGCTTAATATTAGAGAACTAATTTTACATGTTTCATTTCACAGAATTTTAGCAGAATTAATTTTACAGTTTTTTACAGTATTAAAAAACTGTAAAAATATTATTCTGTAAAATAATATTTTACAGAATTATTTTTACAGTATTTTTCAGAATTTCAGAGAATTCATTTTACAAAATTTTACTGAATCAATCAACAGAATTATTGCTTTAGGTCATGCGTTTTCCATAATGCGAAATACGATTTGTGTCATAGGAATAAGAGGAATGGTAAACGGTAATCGAGCATACCTACCAGTCTTTTTATTTTATTTTCGGCATTGCTTCTGCGTAAAAAAGACACACATGTTGGGAACGAGGGAATTACGAAAGGTCCATTTTTCAAAGATCTATTCGAAATGACACTCCTTGTCGTATGGATAAAATCTACGCGTCGCATTATGAATGAATGAACCATCGAGAATTGACGTTTCAAATTGCGCATGATTCGCAGATCGGGGCTCGCGGGAGTTGGCATAGAACTGGCGGAGGGAAAAATGATGAGGGATTTTTCGTCGTAGTACGTATATATAAATAAAAATAGAATTGCAACCGATCGTGCAATCGCTAAATCGCGAGAAATACGATGTTTATAGAACTTGTTTACCTACATGCGTATATCCCGTGTATTTAATACTATTATTATTATTATATTATCATTATTCACAGAATGATTATCGAGCGATTTAGAAGCACGGGCAGTCTTAACAGTTTGTCCTGAGGCATAGTCAGGGTCGTCACGAGCGAATGACGAATGGACACCTGCGCGGATTGCATACACACGTGGCGTTTACACGGATCCCCTCTAAGCAACACATTGCATCGAAACTCTCCTTGCACATTAGATACATCTCTGGCTCCCGGAGTTCGCAATACGGCGCCATTTTTATATCGTCGCATGTATTTTTATACATAATGTGTGTGCAATATATAATGTATATATATATATATATATGAATGTATGTATATTTATGTATATGAACGTTTATCGCAATCGCATACCAACGGGATCATAGGTAATAGAATGAAATTATATTTTCGTAGCTGACGATGCATTTCATTGCTGTATGTGGCTGTTAAGGGATCGTCTCAGTGTGACCCTCCGAAAAATCACTGATTTTCGCGATTTTTTGTTAAATGTTCAAATAAACTAATCGGTCCGGTTTTTTTTAAATAAATAAATACATTCATGACGAATACAAAATGATTTTTTATGTTTATTTATTGGATGTACAATAGTTAAATAAATTGTTGAAATGGCACGTAATAAAAAAAGGTCCTGTACGGTTTCCACGATTGCGGCCGCAATTTTGATCTGAAACAAAAATTTCAAAAAGATTATTAATCTGTAAGAAAGTCGCTATCGCGCTATGGAAGGGTTTTTTTTTAATTTGACCAAATGGCGGCGGTTTGAACAAAAAGTATCGAATTTGGCCCTTTTTTCGACAGTTTTTCGTAAAAAAAATAGGAAGAATTCCAAAAAAAAAGCTTCCATAGCGCTATAAAGAATGACGTTAAAAATGTTCTCTTCAAAGGGGAACTAGATATCTTCAAAACTCTTTCTTTGAGAGTGGAAACCGTTTTGAAAAACACTATTCTGAGAAAAACGCGTTTAAAGATTGAAGTTGGAAAATTTTTAGATAAATCGTTTACTTACGATCAATCGGCGACGCCAGGTCCATACAATTACAGTGTATACTATCCGATAATGCAACAAAAAAAATCGATTTTTCGAAAATTTCACACTGAGACGATCCCTTAAGAGGCTGTACCAGTGTGAACGCTGAAAATTTGGGTGTTTTTTCGGGAATTTTTTGGACGAAAAGTACGCAATTAAATGTTTCAGAAAACTAAGAATATATTTGGCTATATTTGACCTATATTACATAATTTTTTCATAGAAAAATATTGAGATCCAAGCGACTTATGCGCTGCCTTCGGAGGCGCAAAAAAAAGTTCCTCCACTGCTGACATGATTCCGGCCGATTGAGTGGCTGAAACCGAAAAAGGAAAAAATTTCGTCAAACTGGAAGGTATTTCCTGTATAATGACGTAGAATTTTCGAAAAATATCAAAATCTAACGAAATGGCGTAGTTATGAAAAAAGTCTGTTTTGTTGCCTATAAAATGGTCGTTTTTTTTCAATGCCAAATCGTCAATTTTCAATAAAAAATATCCTACGTCATTGTAGAGTAAAAATATTCAAGAGTACTAAGTTCAAATTTCAAGTCAATCGTATTCTTGCTCTTTGAGTTACAATGTCACCAAATATGAAAAATGTCATTTCGAGAAAAACGCGTTTAAAGATTCAACTATCGATTTTTGCAAGATAAAATGATTAGAGATACGGCCTTAAAATTTTTACAGGATATTCTTGAAAGTATAAACTATCGAAGAAGGCAAAAAATCGATGATGAGTTCGACGTCGAGTACAGAGAACGTGGCGAAAGGCCGAAACGAAAACTCGGAATTGGAAACATTATTGGAGCGAGATTCGTGCCAAATACAAGAGTTCCCGCAAATCACGCTTATTCGGCTCAAAACTCTATATTTTCGCACGAGAAAATTATGCGATGCTGATACGAAATCGCTAATGTTTCAAGGTTATGGTCTTGCCAGATGTCTAACCTTACGATATGACGTTTCACATCTGACAATTTCAACCATGTCCTCCTGGTAGGGCCATCTTTTGTCAAACGGCGGAGACTTATTTGTACTCCCAATAAAAGTATAGTACGTAATTGAAGGTTTTTTTTTCCTATAAACAGTGTGTCCCTCTTATCTCTGGCATCCAAAATAACTCGGTAATTATCGACGTCACAAGACAATGCTCCAGACAAAAGTTGTACGGTGTGAAGGGGGCCATCAAATGCGACCAATTTTTTTTCTATTTCGGTGGAGGCGCTGACGCACAGTGAAGGTCACCTCCAGTTTTTTCAAATGGAATCGTACATTTTTTTTCAACCATCTTGTGGAACACCTCAAGACGCATAAAAACATTGGGGGGTCAAAGTCGTTCAAGGTCATTCAAGGTCATCTATTTAGATTTGTATAATCGATACTGACCTTGAATGACCTTGAACGACTTTAACCCCTCTGATGTTTTTATACGGCTTGAGGTGCTTCACAATATGGATGAAGAAAAATGTACCATTCCATTTAAAAAAGCGGAGGTGACCTTCAATGTGCGTCAGCGCCTACACCGAAATAAATAAAAATGGTCGCATTTGGCTATCAAATGCGACCCTTCACACCGTGCAACTTTTGTCTCGAACATTTTTTTGTGACGTTGATAATTACCGAGTTATTTCGGGTGGCAGAGATAAGAGGGACACCCTGTACACTTTCAATTTGATGAACCGAAAATGCCCATTTTTAAGACACTGAACACGCGCCACTTTTTGAAATTAATACTTCGAAAATCCATCGATCAATCATAGGATAAACTAATATACTAACAAAATCTGTTTGATTTCTTAAGGCGTTACCCCCTCTTGTAGCGCAAAAAAGGCCTTTTTTATGAATTTTTTTAAAGAAAACTACAAAACTTTTTTAATCGATCAATATACCATCTTAAAGAACACATCTTAAAGAACTTTCAGTAATTTTTTTATTGAAAAATATTACATTGTTTAGTGGCAAATGGCCGTCAATGAAATAATGTTTTTATATACACGGTTTGCGGTGACCAACATTGCGGCGAAGTGGATCATCTGAAAAAAAAAGAAATGCGGATGGATTTAGTCAAATATAAGTATAAACTAGTCTTTAATCAAAGGATTTTAAAAAATATTCATTTTTCACAAAATGGCGGACAGTCAAAGTTAATGGTTCGATTTTAACGAAAAAAAAAATCGAACGATTAAAGACTACATTTTTATGTATTAAATAAGCCTGCAAAATTTCAAGAAGATCGGTTCATTAGTGTTCGAGTAATCTTGGTCACCGACCTCAGAAATGCCATTTTGAGAAAAACGCGTTTAAAGTTTCAATTTCAGTTTACACGAAGAAAATATTTTTTTTTGTAAACTTACATAGAGTCATCTATTCCGGGCCCATACAGAAGTATGGGCCCGAATACTTATACTTAAAAAAAAAATGCAATAAAAAAAATCGATTTTTTCAAAATCGCAAGTGGGGGTAACCCCTTAATAGTAGATAACCTAGTTCAGAAGATTGCTCACCGTAAAAAGCGTTTGCGAGAGGTGCTTTCCGGAAATCGGTTGGAAATCGATATTCTAAAAAAAAAAACAAAAATGAGCTGTTTTTGACTGTTACAATTAGGCATGATCTGTTAAAATTGACACACTACGCTACGTAACTGCAATTCTCGAACTGCACAAGTACTGAGTTATCCAAATGATTCTAAGATTGTCTGAGGTGAGCAGAACATTTTTCCCACTCATTGTTTCCACGCTCAAGTTATTTTTAAACGTTCTCCTCGATTTTGATCGTTTCGAGTCGTGCAAATTCGATCGATGTATCGATCATTTCGATATCGATTCTCGATCATTTCGATATCAATTCCCGATCATTTCGATATCGATTCTCGATCATTTGTATATCTATTCTTGATGATTTCTAAATCGATGATTGATCATTTCTAAATCGATACTCGATCATTTCGACACTATCGATTTACTATCATTTCTAAATCGATCCACGATGAAATCGGTACTCGATCGATGCTCGATCGTTTCCAGATCGATTCCCGATCGTTCGAACGTGTCGATCGTCTTGATGTCCGCGTATCGCAGTGTTATCAATGACAACGAGAACGTCAATTAATTTGCAGATTTTTTTTCCCAACGGAGTATGGAATACGGACGGGAAAAAAGATAAGAATATTTTGACAATTGGCTCTTCGGAAAATTGTCATTCAATGAAACGCTGACTGGTACCCTAGTGAGCACCGGACAACAGAGCTCCGCGGTCGTGGATGACGTTACACCGGAAGGCCCTGAGACTCTTTTCAATCGAGCGAGCGGGTTTCGTCGACCTTGCGAATTTCAATCGCGGACTTGATTTTCCCCGACGAATTCCGGATTCTCGTTGCGTCCGATTTCTAGGCCGCGATCCGCCGGGAAATCGAGCTGAACAAGCCCAAACGAATCGGTCTGCTACGTGCGCATGGGCCATTCCATGGCAGTTAAGCTACGTCGTTCATTTTCCAAAATTTGGCGATTTCTTGAGTGTCCAAAAATCACCAAAAACTACAGCACCCTCCGTGCTTTCAAACTCTGCACTGAAAGAATGCATTTATTTTCATTTTTATAAGATTAAGGGGCTATACCAGTGTGACACTCAAAAAATCGATTTTTTTGCCTTTTTCGACAGTTTATACTTTTAAGAATATGAGGTGAGATTTATATACTTTCAACATTTATATACTTTCAAGAATATGAAATGAGATTTTTTAAAGTTGCTGACACTGTAACTCAAGGAGCAATTATCCGATTGACTTGAAATTTGAACTTAGTACTCTTGAATATATTTACGCTACAATGACGTAGGATATTTTTTTTGAAAATTGACGATTTGGCTATGAAAAAAACGATCATTTTATAGGCAAGAAAACAGACTTTTTTCATAACTAAGCCATTTTGTTAGATTTTGATATTTTTCGAAAATCCTACGTCATTGTACAGAAAATACCTTCCAGTTTAACGAAATGTTTTCCTTTTTCAGTTTCAGCCACTCAATCGGCCGGAATCATGTCAGCAGTGGAGGAACTTTTTTTTGGCGCCTCCGAAGGCATCGCATAAGTCGCTTGGATCTCAATATTTTTCTATGAAAAAATTAGGTAACATAGGTCAAATATAGCCAAATATATTGTTAATTTTCCGAAACATGTAATCGAGTACTTTCCTTCCAAAAAATTCCCGAAAATCACCAAAATTTCCAGCGTTCACACTGGTATAGCCCCTTACGAAGAAAAAAAAATGTTTCGCAAGAAATTGCGTTTCTCTTTTATCGTGCAAAACTGAAACTTCGATAACGAAATATTCCTCTCCGCTTTGTGGGATTGCGGCCTTTTCTCTCCTTCTTCCTCTTCTTATTTTCTTCTCTTTCGTGCAACAACAATCTTCCAACGGCATTATTGCAAAAACAGATAACAGTCGCACAGGAATAACAAGTCAAAGAGCCGTGGTCTCGTTTCACTTTGTTCGCCGCGCATCTCCTCCCGCGCGTTTTTTTTTATTTATTTTTATTGCATTGCGATTCCACCAAAGTGCACTTCGATAACCGGCGATGCCTCGATCCATTTTTCATTACGGATTACAACGTGGCTATCTTGCAAATACACATACGTTTATATAATTTATACGTTTCTATCGCACGTACTTGCGCATACGTATGCACAATGCACGATAACAATACTTTCGATCGTAATTAATTTGCCTTCACTCAGCTATTAGCGTACTCGTTACAATTTCCTTTCGTAAAGCTCGCATGAAAATGAAAAAAAACGACATCACTCGTTTTGTTTGGGTTCGTTTGGATTTAGCGTTAGAATTTCCAATTTTTTCGAGTCGCATAATGTGCAACTGCGCAGATATTTTTTTTCACAAACTTCGACACGCGTACAGATACGCTCGAGCTTTGCTGATAAATTATCGGTTGATTGTAAAAGCATGCAAGGCCAAAAAGTTGCGATGTCGTTGACACCCCCTTGTGTGCGTGTGTGTGTGTGTGTGTGCGCGCGTGTGTGCGTGCGTGCGTGTGCGTGTGTGTGTGTGTGTGTGTGTGTGTGTGTGTGCGTGCGTGCGTGCGTGCGTGCGTGTGTGTGTGTGTGTGTGTGTGTGTGTGTGTGTGTGTGTGTGTGTGTGTGTGTGTGTGTGTGTGTGTGTGTGTGTGTGTGTGTGTGTGTGTGTGTGTGTGTGTGTGTGTGTGTGTGTGTGTGTGTGTGTGTGTGTGTGTCGATATATATAAGTGTATTTTAACCGTGACATTTGGCTGATTGGATGCGAGCCTCGCCACACCTCGTGCATTTCCACGTTGCTTTCTCCCCAGGCCTTTCAATTCCTTTATCCTCGAATGCATCAAGTAATTCAGCGTTAAACCTCGAAGTAAACGACTCATTTTTTTCCAAGAAAAAAAAAGAGGAGCCATAAATTTATACATTCTTTTGTATGGACACAAAAATGTGTGTGGAGGGAGGGGGGGGCGCGTGTATGTACATTGAATCATATAATGAAGAACGACAATAATTCTGATGCACTTCGGCCGAGGGTAACGAACGATATTACGTTAGGTGACCGTGCGACGTCCAAAATGCATCACGCGTTGCATGAGGAAAAAAAAACATCCGCGTTATCTACAGCTCGGTGTCTTTTTTTTCCAATAAGAATGGAAGAAGGAGACAAAAAAGTCAGCGAGATGACGAACAGGAAGAAATACGCGGCAGGTATTGATGAATCCGTGAATAAATATTGAAAAACAATAAACGTCGAACAAGGGAACGGCTCGAGAGTTCAAATTGAATGGAACATCTTTATTTTCGATTGGCACGAGGAATTATGAAAGGTTTTTTTTATTTCTCGTAACATAGCTTAGATAGATTGCAGTGAAAGAAGATTGATGATAATTTGAATTGTTCGCGAATAATTTACGAGTATTTTGTTTTTTTTTTTTTTTTTTGAAAATAAGTCTCACATCACTTTTTCTTTGTTACTTTTATTAATTACGCACTACGCATTTACGGTGAGTATTTATTTATTTATTATTTCCTGAGTTCCAATGTATACAGCCAGTTGAAAAAAATGCGGTCAAAACGACCCAGTATGCAGTCGAAGGGTTGATGATTAATTTTTTTAAATACCATGTAACAGCCGAAAGTAGTGATGAAACATACCTTAAGTCTCAAGAACGGCGAAGAAATCTTCCCTTTTAAAATAATCATGAAAATCTGCATTTTTTTCCTGGCCTAAAGGTATTTTCCCCCTTAAGCTACACTATACCTCATTTGCCGGAGGGCACCGGGAAACTGTGGAAAACCCGTACCGGTATAGACGGTGATATTGTTTTGATTATCAATTGTCTTCCTGACTATGCTGACTGGTTGATGCGCCAGCTGGTGCACGGCTAAGCGGTCACCGCTCCGAGTATCGGCCGTGCACAGCGCTGCTTAACTCGAAGTAACCGCCGAAACCGAATCCCGACCGCTCATCCACCAGTATCGATTTTTACATTTACGCTTAGTGATTTTCTGACGTTTATTGATTACGCGTTTTCCAACAGTTCTTGCAGGGCTTTGACAATTGAGGAATTTGTCGCTTGGTGTTGTCATCGGCGACGGTGCGATTTTTGCGATGAGATCGATGATACGATTTATTTGGGCCTCTTCTTGATAAAACTCGATAAGATGACGATAACTTTAGACGATATATTTAGCATTTGGATTCTTCGCAAATAATTGATGAGTATTTATCCAACGAACAACAATAACGTCTCAATATTTTTGCTTCGTTAGTCTTGTTAATTACGCACTGAATTGCACATTCAAGAAAACGTGCAATCGGGTGCATAATTAATAAGACTAAGGGAACAAAAATATTAAGGGGTTAGGCCACAGTAACGGGTGTAAAATCATGTGCGAATTTAACAATTTTTTTTCGTATGATAAATTGATTCACTCATAAAATTAATTACACATCTATTTAATATGAATATCAAGCCGTTAGAAAATATATATATGTTTTTTTCTCGATGTACAAAATGGCCGACTACTAATATTTTCTTTTGTTGTCTTTTTTTAGGCGCTCCGCGGCGTGACATTTGGCATCCACAATTTTTTACCTAGAACAAAAAACGAAAATTCTCGTCAATCTACATTGGAATACCTAGAGAAGTACACACGGAATCAACCCTTAGCAGTCACACTTAGCTAGAATCACGTTATAATCATACTGGGTCCATGGGACCCAGGCGTTTTTAAATTGTTATAAATAATTAAATAATGCATTGAGCGATATGATAGAAAAAATAGTGAGGTATAATTTAAACCTTGTTTAATACAAGGATATTAGTTAGATGTCAAAAATTAAATTTTATATATGCAAAAAAAATTATCCAAAGAAAAACGTGAAAAACGACTTTTTTTACAAAAATTGCTGTAACTCTTGTAATTATTGACAAAAAAATGGTTTTATAATCTAGAAACAATGTACTTTGAAATAGACATAGCGGTTTCTGTGGACTTTTCAAAAAGTATATTTATTTCATCCAAAGCAGGTGCGATTTAGAAGGAAAGAACGAAACGCTTTCGCATACAAAAAATATATGTTTTATTGGAAAAAAAGTTGTACGACATAAAAATAATTTATTTGGGGCCGTGGACCCAGTGTGGCTATTAAGGCTTAAAAAAATATTGTTTTATTCAAAAGTTGTAGGCATTTGAATTGAGTTGTAGATATTTAAATGAATTTTGAGTGAAAAATTTCGTATAAAACTGCTCATAAAATGAAAAGTTTTCGATTAATCAGAAATTCCGTACGTGCTTCTCTGCGAAATACAATTAGGAACGTAACTTTCAAATTTGAAGTAAATCGAGTGAAAATTGTTGAAGTTATTTGTCACGCCAATTGGAAAAAAAGCTGTTTCGAGAAAAACGCGTTCAAAGTTTTAGGTACTCCATGGCCGTGCTAGAGGTGGGTTTACGTTATACGCTCAAAGTCGGTGAAAAAAACATATCTTCCTATAAATCGAATAGCAACTTATTCTTATAATGATAAAGCACCGTTTTAGCGAAAAAACAAAATCGATTTTTCGAAAATTCCACTGTGGCCTTTTACCCCTTAATGAAGTAATCATGTTTTTCAATTACAAATATTAATAAATTTAATAAACATGATAACAATAATAAATATATATATATATATTTATAAATATATATATATATATTATAAATAAATATAATTAATTTAAAAATGAAGAACCCTTTGTTATTTTTTTTCGCTACATTTATCGATCACGCGATTTGCGAAAAGTTTTTTATAATTGAGGAATTGAAAGCTCGGTGTGTCATTGGCGAAAGTGCGATTTTTGCAATGGTGATGAGATCGAAGATAATGATGATAATAACGGTGGGAGAAGTTGCAACTCGCGACGGAGACTCGGTAGGTAGGGCCTTGGGCGGTACTGTCCTTGACTCAGCACAGTTACCCCGACTCGCGCGTTCGCCGCTGTGACGTCATTCTGCATAACTCGCCTAATTGCATCGCCGCTGCGGCTGCTGCTGCATAGCCCCCTCGGCCCCTGTCGTTTATTTCCCCCTCCACCTATCGTGTGCATGCGTGTGTGCTGTTCCTCTTTTCCCGCAGTCCATTCCCGACGTACCTTTCTTTTTCTTCTTTGTTTACTTCGGTTTCTTTGTTTTCTCCCGTCTCTCTCTAACGTGTTGCAGCGAACACTCTTTATCCTCGAGGGGCTCGAGGATATCGCCTCTCTTTCTTTGTCTCCTCGCGTTCGATTTTTCGAGCCTGTCGACTCATCGTACCGGTTTATTTTCTAAAAACTCCCAGCAATTTCTGCCTTTTCTCCTTCCGACCCCTCTTCTTAGTTCTTTTCTATTTTTTTTTGCTTTTTGAAACCCTTTTTCGTTGACTTGTTGAGATCTGTTCGAATTTTGGATATGTAGGGAATTTAGGGGGGAGATACATTTGGGCGAAAAAAATTGCTGATTTTATGATTTTTTTTTTTTTTTTTGAGGAACGATTTTTTTATCATTTTTGAGACTTACGGTATGTTTTATTACTACTTTTGACTGTCATGTGGTACTTTTTTTATTTTTTTATCTTTAAGAATGGCGGAGGCCTGACATGGTGTTATAAATGGGTGTTGCCAGACGCCGTGACACCTAGCGTCGTCAGGATTAATTTTAAAAGAAACAGCGAAAAAGTTTCTTTTATTAATACCCATACGCAAAATATGAACCAAGAAAAAGTGAGAAATATTGAAAATCGATAAAATGGTACGCTTTGAAACAATAAGATTGTATTTTCCAAACAAGGCTGCAATTTGCAATAAAAAATACTTTTTTTTTCAATTATCAAAAATATTTAGATTCATGTTTTAGACAATAAGGTTAGAAAGATTTATATCAAATTTCATAAAAATGGGTCAATTAGTTTTTTAGGTATACGTCACGCCAGTTTTGGAAATGTAGTTCAGAAGACCGTGATATACCTCCGCCATTTTAAAAGATTAATAAAATAAAAAATACCATGGAACAGCCAAAAGTAGTAATAAGACATACCCTAAGTCTCAAAAACACTGAAGAAATCTTTCCTTCTAAAAAAAATCATGAAAATCAGCAAATTTTTTCCTCAACCTCTCGGCTCCTCTTTCCCCACCCTCTTCTCCTTGGTCTTCGGCTCCAGAGACGTTTTTCCCTTCCTCCCCTCTTGATTTCAATTACTCTTCATCCGTAAATTTCGGGAGCTTTAACTTTTGAACCGGGCTCGTGTGTAGTCTTCCTAAAAAGTAGCAGGCTCTATTGCTTGTCTTTCTTCTACTTCATCTTGCTCTTGTTCATCTCATTTTCGGGCGATTTTCTGAGTCTTTGTGGTTCGAGGATTTTCAAGTCTCAACTTTTTTAGGCTTTTTCTGATTTTAGATATTTAGAGAATTATTTCCAGTTGCAGCCGACCCATCTTTCTTCAGTCTCTTCTTTTTTATTTTCTTTTGCATTCTTTTGTTCTTCGTCCCGCCTTTACTCGATGTACTCTTTATTCTTGAAGTTTGTTTGGGTTTGAGTTCTTCCTCCTGCTTTCTTTCTTGCCTTTCATCTGCCTCTCTGCTCGGTCTTCGTCTTGCCTGCTTACACGGTGAACCTTGTTTTCGTACTCTGTGAGTTAGTCATTGTTTTTTTTTTTCGTGTTATTCGCAGACTTGGATTTCTGGAGATATGTGTATATATGGAGAGAGAGAGAGAGAGAGAGAGAGAGAGAGAGAGAGAGAGAGAGAGATTGATTGATTGATTGATTGATTGATTGATTGATGGTTTATTATATGCCTTCGTACAATCTTATAAGCAACCAGATGCATATAAGGTACGAAATACAGATATAAAAATAAACAATAATTAAATAAAAATATATAAACATAAAAAAGAGCTATAAAAAAGAGAGGGAGCGAGCGAGAGAGGATAAATACAAATGTGGATATACCGAGTGTCCCATTTTAATCTTACACCTGATTTATCCGGCAAAATACTGCCCCGATCAAGTATTGAGTATAATAAAAATTTTAAGATTCAGAAGGGGACGTTAAAAAAAACAATATTTTTTAGTGCAAAATTCAAAATGGCGACGTTAGTTTGGCCGACATGTATTTAAAAAATGGTAACACGACCATTTTTCCACCAAAAAACTTGTCAGATAAAAACTAACAACATTGGGAGGAATTTTTTTTTATAACGTTCATAATTTTTAGGTTAGGATACCATTTTTCGCCATTTTAGCGCTATGCAGAATGTACCACGAGGAGGTGAAGTCTTCAACATCCCTAGTGTAAGTGTGCGTTGGTATGTGGGTGTGAGTTCGTTTGGTTTCGTTCGATAACCCAAACAAACCCAAAGAAGGATTAGGTATCTGTGCACCTGAACTGTGCACACAAACGCACATTTACACTAGGGATGTTAAAGACTACCTCCTCGTGGTACATTCTGGATAACGCTAAAATAGTAAAAAATGGTGTACTGACCTAAAAATTATGAACTTTATAAAAAAAAAAGTTATCTTTGGCCTGACAAATTTGTTGGAGGAAAAAAGTCATGTTCCTATGTTTTTTTAAACATGTCAACCATCTTAACGTCGCCATTTTGAATTTGGACCCGGAAAATATTTTTTTAACGTCCCCCTTCGAATCCTAAAAGTTTTATTATACCATTTAGATAGTTGCGGTTGTCAGAAATTCTACTCAAAACTTCACACGTATTTTTCTCGAAAGGGCTTCTTTCAACCTGGTTGGGATAAAATGTTGAGTTCTATTCAACCGGTTGACTTCGAATTTGGTATGGACCTTCAGTATAAATCCCTCTATCGTCCCTACCTCGGACATAGCGATCTTATTATTATTACTATTTAAAAAAAATTAACTTCGAAAAAAACGGGATGAAAAATGAACTTTTTTTAGACTGCCGCCATTCAAGAAAAAATTCCTTCTGTATCTGCCATACTGACATTCCTATTTATCAAGAAAATTGGTTTTATTTCTGTTTCAAATGAATGGTAGCTTTTGGAATCATGTCAACCGCCTCAAGCCTTTTTTTCACGGCCATGTTTAGAGGCCCATAAGGTTCTCAAATTGTATTCTTCTCGCACAAATTTTATTTTGTAAGTTCTTGAAACATCAATAAAAAGACTATCAAAAATGGATGGTAAAAATATTAATTTTTTTTATCAAGCCCGAAAAACTACCCAAAATATTAGCCTTTAGACTAGAATATTGCCTCAACTCATCCGAGTGAATATTTATTGGTCTCTCGTTTTTATAAGTATCATTATCTTTATACTGCCTCAAACTGCACCAATTGGAAGCCATAAAAAATCTATCCATCTTTTTCTATATATTCTCACCTCCGTTTTTAGGGTTCCGTATTCAAAGGGAAAACGGAACCTTATTAATGTCACTCTGCTGTCTGCCCGTCCGTATGTGACGGGTCTCTAGCTCGTAAACGGAATGAGCTACAGATCCGAAATTTGGATCTTTTGTGTAGAATGTTGACCAAAACCGAATATTGAATAAGAAATTCAATTAAATTATTTTTCACGGGAGGCCCATACATGAAAAAGGAGCAAAATTTTTCTTTCTTAACCTCGCGTGGTGTTTGTCATTTTTTGAAGCACATTGAGTAAAGGACGAATATATTTTTTTCTTTTTCATCTTAAAAAATAAAGAAATGGGGGCCGTCAAAGTTGTCAATTCTAGACCATTTTTGTTACGGGGTCTATCTCAAAAACTAAACTAGTTAGGAATTTGGAATTTCTGTATATTATGAACCATACACTGTATTTGAACAACAATTACTAAAAATACCGATTCATAGTGCAGTATATATAATAATTCAGTGCATAGATGATACAAACGACGATTCATAATGTAATATGTATAATAATTTATTGTATCCATAATACACTAAACGTATAATGAAAACATATAACATTTTTGTTATTTAAATATTTACAATACCAAATGACTTATTTTTGGAGTCGGTGCCAAAAAGGAGGGATCGACGTCACGGAAGAAACGAGATTGTAAATTAAAAAAAGACCGTGTATTTCATTTATTTTTCATCACCTTCTCTTTTTGTGAACAATATTTTTGTGAAAAAATGTGACAATATTGGCCATTGGCTGGGACTGACTCCAAAAATAAGTAATATTCAAAAAATAAGCACTCCAAAATACTCCAAAAAGAAGTAAATATTTAAATAACATTAATTTCACAAATATTCATTTACAGCTTACAGCAGGCGTATACAAACCTTTCTTTAGCTATCATCACCGTATATGGTTTCAGTTTAGTACTACCTAAGAACAAAAACAGAAAAAAAGCATTCCCTAATTAAATATCCATTAAAAAATGGTTAATTGATCACATGTACGGAACTCTAATAAAACGAAGTCCAACTCGCACTTGGCCGAGGTTTTCCAGCTTATCCTCGACTTGACTCGCCAAAGAAAATTCATCCTTCGCATTTCTTTCCCATTCCTCCCGAGTCTTATTCCACTCGATTATCGTCTTTTTTTTCTTCCTCCCCCACGTTGTCCTACCCTTGGTTTCTCGCCTCTCTCGTTTCGGGCTGCTCGTTGTCTTCGCACTTAGGGAATTACATCTACTTTGCTCTCGTCGTCTTCTTTCCAGCCTCCTCGCGGTCCTCTCACGGCCATCATCTCCGTGGATTTCACTCTCTCGCTCGCAACTCTGGTTTGCCTTCTACCCGTTTGCCTCTCCGCTCTTTCTTTTCTCACCTTCTCTCCTTCGCTCCTCTTCGTCGAGTCTTCTCGGTCGTTTCTTTTTTCACTGAGCCTCTTTTCCCCCTCCTCCGTCTTTTTCCTCATCTGAAGTGTGCACCCTGTGGCCTCCGCGCATACGAAGCTTCTTTGTTCCAAGCCTCTAAGCTCAACCTCCCATTTTTTCGCCCAGTTTCGAGCTTCAAGCTCGATGCGATTTGTTTGTAATGGTTTTTTTAACCTCCTTGTCGTCCTTTACTCGTTTTATGGCTTGGGCGCGGCCCTTCGACGCTTCCCTGCGAGGGTAAAGGGCCTACGCTGGGGGGTGGGGTGCGGTGGGGTGGGGGTGCAGGGTGAGGTGCAGTAGGCTGGGGGCGGTGGGCTGGGGCGTGGGGTGGTCTGCAGTCGGTTGGGGCGTGGGTGGGGTGCGGTGGGCTGGGGCATGAGTGGGGTGCGGTGGGCCGGGGGCATGGGGTGGGGTGCGGTGGGCCAGGGCGTGGGGTGCGGTGGAGTGGGGGTGCAGGGTGAGGTGCAGTAGGCTGGGGGCGTAGGGTGGGGTTCGGTGGGTTGGGGGCGTAAGGTGGGCTGGGGCGTAGGTGGGGTGCGGTAGGCCGGAGCGTGGGGTGGGGTGCAATCGGCCGGAGCTTGGGGTGGGGTGCGGTGGGCTGGGGGAATTCGATGGGTTGCGGTGGGCTGGGGGCGTGGGTGGGGTGCGGTGGGTTGGGGGGGGGGGCGTGACTTCTCGCCTCTTTCACTTTTTTCCATTCTTCTCTTGCACACGCTTTCTCCCTCCCATTTTTTTCCACTCTCGCATTTGCCCGTATTTTCATGACTCTTGCGAGGCACGCGTGATGTCATAATTATATCCGCTCGGCCGTTTTATTAACGTCATTCGCACTGAGCGTCATCCCCATTCCCCAGAGCGTTGCACTCTTCCTATGCTCGTCTTCTTTTCTCCTTGGCTCTTCCCCTTCCGAAACACGATCAGATACACACGCGTCCCGGCCAATAAGCACGAATTGACGTCAGTAGATCGACTTCTCTCTTTCTCGCTATTTTTTATTTATCTTTTTCCTTTACGCACAACGTAACTCACGTTGCGATAAAAAGAATTTTATTTCAATACATTATACGAGGCCGGAAAAATACCGTAAGGGAGGACTGTGATAGGTGGAAAAAAGGTCGTTTTTCCGATTTTTTTTGGTCTATTGGATTATTTATTTGGGGTTTGGAAAAATTGCATGTTATTGAGCGTACATTGAACTTATTTCGTGTAAATTTTTATTTGAAAACATTGACAATTAACAACGTTTTTTAGGTGTGGTAGAGGCTCTGTATGAAAGATGTGAGCTAGTGGTCGGATCTGGTCTTTGAAACGGATTGTGATTCAACCCAAATATGCGTATGAAGATATCTTTATAGTTATATTCAATTGAAACGAATTTGCACTTATGTATATTCAATTAAGGGAGTACAACACTGTGATGGACTGAAAAAAGTTTTTCCGATATTTGTTTCGTCTACTCGATTATTCTTTTGGGATTTGGAAAAGAGTTATGTTATAAAGCATACATTGAACTTATTTCGTGTAAATTTTTATTTAAAAAAATTGACAATTAACAACGTTTTTCCCAACCCATATATCCGTATGAATTTATATTAAATATTTATATTCAATTGAAATAAATGTACATTTGAGTATATTCCATTAAGGTGCTATACAAGTGTGAACGCTGAAAATTTGGGTGATTTTCGGGAATTTTTTTGAAGAAAAGTACTCAATTGAATATTTCGGCAAATTAAGAATAAATTTGGCTATATTTGACCTACATTACGTAATTTTTTCATAAAAAAATATTGACATCCAAGCGACTCATGCAACTACAAATGTAGTTCTCATTGTACGTAGCCGATTTTTCGAAGAAAAAAAATTATAAAATGGCGGGTGGTACAAAAAAGTAATATCGGCGAAATTTTTACTTATATTCAGGGCCTCAAAAAACAAAATCAAAGAAAGGCTACGTAAAACGATAGCTACTTAAATTACGGAAATTTTGATATTTTAAAATTGAAAATCGGACAGTTATAGCTAGAGTTACGATTCCGGCCAGATCGAGACAAATCGTTTCGAGAAAAACGCCATTGAAAGTTTTACCACAGTGAGTGAAAAAGTATTTGTACACGGCGTCTTTTTCAAATTATCCTTCGAAAAAAATAAAATGCCTAATTAAGTTTTTGTGTTCGATATCCTTATCCTTAACAAACATAGTGTCTAAAAAAATCTTGAGAAAACACGAACAAAAAAATTCAACCAAATCAACAACAGTTTCGTGTGAGATGCACAAACACTTTTTTTACCCACTGCATATGTAAATCGTATACTAAAACTTTCATATGCCAATAAATAAATAATAATAATAAAATACCACAAATCATCGTTAACTTCGTCAATTTTCAATATTTTATGTTGGAAGTTTTCTCGCATATTCCTGAATATCTATACTTCGAGAAAATCCAAAAAAATCGATTTTTTTACCGATGGTGTTCCGCCTGAATTCCAATCCCAAAAGGGAATACATTAAGGGGCTATACCAGTGTGACACTTTCAAAAAATCAATTTTTTTTCGCCTTTTCGACAGTTTATACTTTCAAGAATATCCAGTAAAAAATTCAAGGCCGTATCTCTGATCATTTTATCTTGCAAAAATTGATAGTTAAATCTTTAAACGCGTTTTTCTCGAAATGACATTTTTCAAATTTGCTGACATTGTAACTCAAAGAGAAATTATCCGATTGACTTGAAATTTGAACTGAGTACTCTTGAATATATTTACTCCACAATGACGTAGGATATTTTTGACTGGATGAAAATTGACGATTTGGCATTGAAAAAACGACCATTTTATAGGCAAGAAAACAGACTTTTTTTCATAACTACGCCATTTTGTCAGACTTTGATATTTTTCGAAAATCCTACGTCATTGTACAGGAAATACCTTCCAGTTTAACGACATTTTTTCCTTTTTCGGTTTCAGCTACTCAATCGGCCGGAATCATGTCAGCAGTGGAGGAACTTTTTTTTGGCGCCTCCAAAGGCAGCGCACAAGTCGCTTGGATCTCGATATTCTTCTATGAAAAAATTACGTAATATAGGTCAAATATAGCCAAACATATTCTCAATTTTCCGAAACATTTAATTCAGTACTTTTCTTCCAAAAAATTCTCGAAAATCACCCAAATTTTCGGCGATCACACTGGCAAAGCCCCTTAAAATCGAACAAAGTCTCGTGCACCTTTCCAATTTTACGTCAATAACCAATCGGCGCTTGAAGAAATTTTCCACGTTCTCGCGTCCGTAGAATCGAAACAGACTTTCCGGCCTGAGTAGCCGAATCAAATGCACGATATTATTTATCGTCCCCGCAGCCGGACAAAACTTCGTTTCGTGATTTCATCCGACAATACTTTGTCCTCCCGGAACTCGTTTATTCTTGATCGTTATTTTATTTTATTAACACTCGAGATACGGCTCCGCATCGACGAAGGACAACGGGAATAATAAATGGTCATGGGTGATGCAGTTTTTTTTTCTTTTTTTTTCTCAACGATTACACCGGGCAAAAAAATGCATCGCGCGTTATGTGCAACATGGGGAGAGCCAGACGCGTGACCCTGGACGATACAGAGGCGCACCTTCAACCCGACGAGTTCGAGAGATATAATAAACGAACAAATAAACGTGCTCACATACACACACACGAATGAAATTAAACCAAAAAAAAATTGAAAAAAAAATAACACAAGCGAGAAAGAAACGAAAAGAAGACGAAAATATAAAAGATTCGACCCTGGTGGTATAAGTCGTTGCAGGCACGATTGCAACGTCGTGTATTATATAGCAATGCAATACAAACGCGATCGGAACACGCAGAGTGAATAAACAGACGCACGCACACGGGCGCGAAATGCAGGCGCCTTCAACCAAGAGTCATCGACTCGCATTCGGCTTGGCCTTCGACTATTAGTGAGACGACGACGACGGTCGAAACGCTCGCTCGCTGTTGGACCATCGGGAAGAAAAAAAGAACGAAATCTGCTTTGGGATATCGTCTGATAAATTCGACCAAGTTCATATACGTGGGTACATGTATTAGAAAGTAATCGTGTATAAGTGTCGAAAGATACTTGCATCATATCGGGTCCCTCTGCGACAATAATCGTCACCCTAATTTGGCACAGAGCCAATCAATAATTATAAAACAGCCGATATTTTCGGATAGAAGATTCGTTGCGTTCACGTTGCGAGTCGCAAGAAATACATTTACAGCCGGAAACTTACGGAATTTGACAAACCATAGGGGTGGATTGTAATTAAGAAATATTAGTATTTTATTTTTAATATCATTGCGTTTGTGTAATTTTTCCGAATTAATTTTTATCCATTTTAAGTGTTGATGGTAGTGAATAAAATCAATAATAATAGATAAAGAATAAATACTTGTTCTTTGTGCAGTGTTATTTATTTGAACATTTGAATATTTCGATAATTTAATTGTGTGAAGAAATACTTTATTCGATGACGAAATTCAATTTCAATTTAAGGGAGACTTTGTCCTTGAAATTTTCAAAAAATCAATTTGAGCTCAACATGAGCAGCTAGAAGAAGAGGAGGGATGCCTCTATGGACCAGGCATTGCCGATTAGCGGTAATTATAAACACATTTGTGTAAACACATTACAAAACTTTAAACGCGTTTTTCTCGTAAACACGTTTTAAAAAATGGCTGACATTCTCCTGACCGCTGTAATTAACATATCGACCTGAAATTTGGAGAGCATACTTAGAAAATATGTCTTCACGGAATGACGGATCGTTTTTTTGATAGATACATTTTTGCATTTATTATTTATCTTTTTATGCGAAAAAAAACGCGAAAATTCGATTTTTTTTAATTGCCGCCATTTTCCGAAATTTGTACTAAACGAAAAACCCATCCGTCATTCCATGACCAAAGGGTCACAGATTGATAATATGCTTTGAATTTGTGTTTCAGATCAACAAAGAGGGGGCAGTGATGTCAGCTGTTTACCTCCCGCGATTTGAGGACCTGTTTTCGCGGAGCTGCAACGGCCGCCATTTTGGTTTTTTTTTTTCAAAAAAAATTTTTTTAACGATCTGTATATCACGAATAAAAGCAAGAAAAAAAACCGCACTCAAAAAGCTTTACTCGTTTCCTTTAAAAAAAATAAAATGTAAACACCTGAAATATGGCACTCCAAGGACAAAGTCTCCGTTAAGACGAGACACCACTATGATGGGTAAAAAAAATCGATTTTTTGGACTTTCTTACAGTATACATGTTCGAGAATATGCGAAAAAAGAGAGAAGTCAAAACATTGAAAATTGGTCAAGCTGTAGACGATTTAGTGAGAGCAGGTAGACCAACGATTTACGTATGCTAAAATTCTCAATCGCGTTTTTTTCGAAACAACTTTTCTCGACCTGCCCGAAATTATAACTGTAGCGATAATTGTTCAATTTTTAAGTAAAAAAAATCCGTCAGTAGCTATTCATGTACGTAGCCGTATTTTTTTTTAGCTTTTTTCAAGCCTCCGAATATAAGTAAATATTACGCCAAAATTATCCTTTTTTACCACCCCCATTTTGTGATTTTTTTTTCGAACAGGGACTACGTGCAACGAGAACCATACATCTATATAGATTATAAAACTTTTTTTACTTTATTTTTTGACCAACCAATGCCAATTTATCGGCCCGGCCGTTGGAGCACATTTTGTATACAGAGGCACTAATATACTTCAACAACCACGTTAATTTATATTTTTTTAAATAAAAATTTGTACGAAATAAGTTCAATGTATGCTTGACCTTTCGACTGCACACTGGGCCGTTTCGGCGTCATTTCTTTTTCGTGTAAGTACGTATTTTTAGACACATCTTCCGCGTTGACCAAATTTTTAGGCACGTAATTTTTGTGTTTTCAAAAAATAAATTTTGGTCCGTAAAATAAGGATCATTGACTACAAAAAATGTTTACAAAAAAATGCATTTTTACTGAAATACTACGATCTGAAAAACGTCTGGGGTCCGATCGACCGCACATGCAGTCAGAGGTTCGTAATACCTCTGAAATAACATACCTTTTTTCAAAATCCGTCATAAATAATCAAATACACCAAAAAAAAATCGGAAAAACGACCTTTTTTCAGCCGGCCACAGTGGTGTCCTTCCTTAATTGAATATACAAAAATATATATTTATTTCAATGAAATATTAATATGAATATATATTCATACCCATACGTGGGTTGAATCACAACCTGCTCAAAAGAAACCATCTAAAAATTTCATTTCGTGATCTCTCTATAATTTCAATGCATCGCAATATCAACGAACTGTGTCACATGATACCGAACACGTCTCAATGTCACAATCAGCTCGATCCAACTTTCTTTTATACTTACTCGTATTCCATACGTTCCGAATTGACAGATATATTGACAATAAATAATCATCTTGCCTGGCTTTTCTAACGAGCATCCTATGAGACCAGAGAAAAAAGGGTCGAACAATCACAATCGACAAGGACTCATTGATGGTCTTCGCATTTCGGATAGAGACAAATTATCCTCTCTCGACGAGAAAAAAATCCCAACGTAAAAGGGAATGATCTCTTCGGTCACAAATTCATTGCGTAACGTAAAACGGGCTAAAAATGGCATCAAGAGTAACTTTGACAGTTTTCGGGGCTACTTTAACAGAGCGCCAAAATACGGTTTAAATGTGTGCTTAAGGAGGTTGGAGCGATTCAGTTGAGTCAAATGACGGTTTATTAATTTTTCTTCAATGAACCTAAAAAATGCATACGAGGTACAGCTTTATTCTGTATATGCTAATTTTTTTTAATATATAATTAAAGATCAAAATTATGCATTTTTATATTTTTATTACATAAAGTAGAAAAACTTTTGTGTTACTGCCAACTTGAAAAAGTATAACATTATCGATGATTATGATGAAAAAACTACGACAACGAATGTTTTATACAATTCACAATGAAATTTTGAGTAATTTATAATTATGCCTATTCATAGTTACGTCACGAGATTATTCGCCCATGGTTTACGATGGGCAATATGAGGATTTTTTTTTTCTAAATGTTTACAAAGGTTCAGTTTGCGTTAATCCGTTGTTAGAAGTGGTTTATCTTGGTGTCAAATAACAAAAAAAATTACATACCCTTTAGTATGAAAGTCTTGCCCATCTAACCGCACGTTAAATTACATACATTAAACTATTTTTTATCTCTGGTGTTTGGTGGTGAAAAAAGTTCAAAAAAATCGTAAACACTTAGTATAGTCTAAACAATAACATGTATTTTTTTTATTAAATTTAACCTTGGATTGTGGCTAACGCTCCAACTTCCTTAAAGGTTTTTTCTATTTTTGCTCACATTTGTTGTTCAAGTATGATTATAATATGTTTGATATGTACGATGAATTATAATGTTGCTCAAGTTGATTTTGATCTCAATGATAATTATAAGACTGATTAAGTGCCTATAATAGTACCCTAGGTACTTGATATTTTTATGCAAAATGTTTCCTTCATAAAGATGACAATTTGATTGTAAAAAATCGTTGTTTTTCATTTAATTCCATGTATAATCCATAAAATATAAATTTTGTTTATCAAAATGATGCAAAATTAACCCTTCATCTTTGACATAAGTTGCATTTCAATGCCTTGTCAAAGAAACCCCACACTTGAGGTTACTTTGACACTTAAGGTGGAACGAGCGCGCGCTCTTGATTTCTATAAAGTTTGTTCATATTTTAACCAGACATTGTTCATATCTTTATGCATGTTTGAGTCAAATTTCAGGACAATCGACTATTTAGATTGGAAGATAATGAGTCTTAAAATTGCAACTTTTAACACTGCAGAGTCTGCATTGCCCGAAAGTCAGGTCACATAATTCGTCATACCATTCTATTGTGTTTATAAATTTTTGATAAAAATTATGTTTAGATAGCAAACTAGTTACGGGAAGAGTGAAAAAAGTTTGGATTGCCTTTACAGTTTTGCTAAAAACGTTGAGTAAAGACAGAATACATCTTCATAAAAAATATTTGTCCCCTATAATAAGAAGACATATGGCAACACCGCAGAACAGTATTGTTCAATATTTCGAGAAAAAAATAATTATCGTGTTCCTAGAGTTAAACACTTTTATCATAAAAAAAAATATTTGCATTATAAATTTTAATATATTAAATTGTTTACGTTATCTTCATTAACAAATGAAGGTGTTAGTTCATTTATAACTAATTAAAAACTTTGTTCGATTAAAAATTACTTCCAAATAAAATTTTTTGTTGCAGTATTATTTTAAATATGCCGCGCAAACTCATGCCATTGGATACGTGGATCGATGCGGTGTTGCCACATGTCTTCATATTATAGGAGACAAAAAATTTTTACGGAAAATTATTCTGTCTGAATATCGATGCAGACCCTGCAGTGTTAAAAGTTGCAATTTTAAAACCGGTTATCTCCCAATCTAAATAGCCGACTGTTCTAAAATTTCACTCAAACATGCATAATGATATTAAAATTCGTACTACCTTAAGGCACCACACCACGGTTCGTGCGTGGTACGAGGGTGTTTTTTCGTAATTATTTTCAAGCAAACGATGAACGGAATTTTTTTTATTAATCCTCATAGTCAATATATACATATTGAAGACTGTATACAAATTTTTGTACTCGAATCTAAAGTATAGTTGCGGTTTACGCCGCTTTCAAGAGGACACTCCGACAAAAGTGCTGCTCAGCGGTTGACAGCGATCAAGCCATAATGTTCATTTAAAAAGTGTAATAAAAATATATTTAGAAACTAGACATATAAGTTTATAGCATCACGTGGGGGAATTTCGATACCTAAAAAAAAATCGGCGGACAGCGAATTTTATTTCCGATTTTCATGAAAAATTTTCATCGTCCATAAAAAAAAGGAGGGCCTTTCATAAAAAAAAACAATCCCTACGTGGTGCCACAGAGACTGGATTTTCAAACAGTTTAAGACTTGGTGCATGCGAATCGGATGAATAGTTTTTTTAATATGTTGTCAATCAGGTATAAAAATGCAGTTTCGAGATAAACGCGTTTAAAGCCCCAGATCTGCCGCTTGGCACGGTCGTACGCTTCGAACGGTTTCACATCAAATGCTGTATCTCCGACAATTTTACAAATTTAAAAAATAATTTGGTCAGAGCATTCTCAACAAATGTATCTTTCAGAAAAAAAAAATGACATTTTTTTTACCGTGGTGTGGTGCCTCAAGGCCTTAGGCCACTCTAGAAGCCGAAAAATAGGCATTTCGGGGATTTTTTTTTCAGAAAAACTACAAAATAAATCGAGATTACAAAAAAGGGTGTTTATCATACATATCAGTGACTGTATACAATAATTTTTTTGAAGCGATTGATTTCAAAATGGCGGTTGTGCAGCGTTTATCTCAAAACTGCATTTTTTAATTTGGCCGGAAACACAACTCAGACAATTTTCAACCGATTCACTTGAAATGTTGAACATATCTTGAAAAATACATTGTCTATGGAAGCACGTAGGATTTTTTTTTATATTGCATAGTTCATTTGTTATTAACAATTATCTGACAATTTTTTAGGCTAATTTCTGCAAAGTGAAAAATTTCGTCAGATAATTGTTTATAACAAATGAACTATGCAATATAAAAAAAATCCTACATACTTCCATAGACAATGTATTTTTCAAGATATATTCAACATTTCAAGTGAATGGGTTGAAAATGGTCTGAGTTATGTTTCCCGCCAACTTAAAAAATGCAATTTTGAGAGAAACGTTGCACAGCCGCCATTTTGAAATTGATCGCTTCAAAAAAATTATTGTATACAGTCACTGATATGTACGATAAACACCCTTTTTTGTAATCTCGATTTATTTTGTAGTTTTTCTGAGAAAAAAATCCCCAAAGGCCTCTTTTTCGGCCTCTTTTTTCGGCCTCTAGAGTGGCCTAACCCCTTAAACAAAATATATAAAATTGTGGTGGAGGGGGAGGGGGCTTGACTTTCTTATACATTTGATAGCCAAAAGACACATTGTTCAATTGGAGCAAAAAGGAATTGAGGATGCTAAAAAAAAGTTACCCACAAAAAGCTTCCAAAACCTGTTCAAAGTAACCCCATTTCACGATACGTGGCTCGTTCGATACACGCTTGGAAGCACATTTGTCCCGAGTTGATTCTGATTTTGTAGCAATAAAGCGTATAATGTGTTCGAAGACTGCGAGAGCCGATGGTGTGCCCTTGGAATCCGTAGGTTCATCGTCAGCAAGACCGGCCGATCTTCTCGAAAGAGGACGCCTTGTTTTCACATCGGGAGGGACACCCCAAGAGGAGATCCCGAGAGGGTTCCACCATCGGGCAACGTTCAGCGAGTAACCAGAGTTCTCGAACATTCGGACTGAGATTTCTCTCCATCTCTTGCCCCCCCCCCTCTTTTCTCTCCTTCCCGATTCTCCGCTGCCCCTCATTCGCGGATCATAATAAAATTTGTTCTCTTCCTCTCTCTCACTTCGAGCATATGTGCATGTGCGAAGGTTCGCGAGAGCCGATGCAAGGAGAAAGAGCGGAGGGACTCAATAGGTGACCTTGACGGGCGCAATCCTTTAAGAGAGTCGCATGGTCAACGTTCCAGGGACCTTCGGCGAGGTTCGTTCCCATCGCCCCGTCGTCGTCTCCTCGTGATGGTAGTCACGGACGGCCAAACCATGGATTCGACCGTCTTCTATTGGGATGATGAATAAGTTATCGCTGTTTTTCCCGAAGATTAATGCTTAATTTCTTTAAATCATTCATAATGCTTTCAAACGTTTCGAAACAGTTGTGTGATCAACTCCTAATAATTCTGCAAGTTCAGCTAGCGTCTGACATGAGTCTTCATGAAGTAATGCCTCCAGTTGGACACATCAAAATCATTTATTTTCAAGCGTCTAAACTATAGTAGTAATGTAATGTATAGTATAGTAGTAATGAGAAACATTAGGGGGTCAAAGTCGTTCAAGATCATTCAAGGTCAGTATCGATGACACAAATTTAAATATCTCGGATCACTACCAAATATTTGGTAGTGATCCGAGATTTTTTGATTTTTATTTCACTTTAATAGGTGACCGTGAATGACCTTGAACAACTTTGACCCCCTAATGTTTTTTATGCGGCTTGTGGAGCTCCACACTATGGTTGAAAAAAATGTACCATTCCATTTTAAAAACTGGCGGTAACCTTCACTGTGCACCAGCGCCTGCACCGAAATGAAAAAAAAAATTGGTCCCATTTGATGGCCCCCTTTAAACCGTACAACTTTTGTCTGGAACATTTTTTTGTGATGTCGATAATTACCGAGTCATTTCGGGTGGCAGAGATAAGAGGGACACCCTGTATATCGCTTGCTTATAGTACTTATAGTGCTTATATGAGCACTATAAGTACTATAAGTATAAGCATACTATATAAGTATAAGTATACTATATAAGTTAAAGCACTATAGGCACTATAAGCACTATAACTGAAAACACTGTAAGCACTATAAGTCCTATAAGTGTACGTATACTATACTATACTCATATAGTATATACTATATACATATAGTATAAACTCATATAGTATGAGTTTATAGTATGAGTATAGTAACTTTATAGTATTTAACTTTATAGTATACTTATAGTAACTTTATAGTATTTAACTTTTATAGTATGAGTATAGTATAGTATGAGTACTATACTATACTCATATAGAGAGAATACTATAAGCACTATAAGCACTATAAGTATGAGTATACTATACTTAGAGTGCTTATAGTGCTTATGGTGGTTATACTACACTTATAGCGCTTATAGTGCTTATAGTACTCCTTTATAGATGCGTTACTGTCTTAAACTACATGCACGCAGTTCTGGTAACGCCATCTGTTAAAAATCAGCGAGAACTTATTCAACGTCCTAATATATAAATGGATACGCACAGAAAAAAAAAGAGATTTTGATAACACTCGGCTACAAGGAGGATCTTCAAAGCTGTTGTCGCCATACTGAACACTATAATAACCCCAATCGTTCTTACCATTTTTGTTCATCTCTTCAAAACCATTTTCCATAAATGTACCAAACTCTTCCTTATTCAACGCTTCATTTTATATGAACGTTTACAGAGTTTTCAAAGTCGACATTTTCTGAAAATCGGAAACTTTATTGTGTTCCTTCATCGAACTAATTGAGCCTCAACGCTCTTAGGGTTCTCCACCATTGAATGCAAGATTACAAGCTATTTTCTCTTAGTAATTAAAAATTGGCGAAAACTGGGATTTTTTTTATTGGACGCAGAAACGAGACGAGTTAGTTCAAATAAGAATCACTTTTGGATTTTGTAATAGTTTCTCTCTCTCTCCCTCTCTCTCTCTCTCTCTCTCTCTCTCTCTCGCTCTCTTTGTGTATGCCTGTTTCTCTCCCACAGACATCTTTATCCGCATCTGCGACTGGCGCATATACACATGTGCACTCCAATGCAAGTATAGAACGGCACGTTCAAGCCTAATATGCGCGACCGATACACCTGTTTGACACGCGAGACGATAAGCCAAACCCAAACAGACTCGAACGAGGACCCGTGGATGACGACAAGTTGAGTCCTGTTGTTCAGCTCGTCAACCGAAGATGCTTTTTTAAGACATTTTTTACATTCTCTACACAGACACACACACGCGGAAAGACTTTGAAGACGTTCGACTTGAAGGTCGTCCTCATAGCAGCCTATTATTGGCCCCATACTCAAAATCATGTAAACCTCGGAGCCCTCAAAATAACTATTAGATAAATGTCAGCATATCTATATAAAGGTTATTTTCAAAAGCGTCAAAAAAAATACGGGATCAATCTATTTATTTCCAATTCATATATTATAGCAATATGACTTCGATTTGTTTATTCGAGTACAGTAGGCGATCTATTTATGCAAAATATCATCTAAAGGGTGTCTCAAAATGACCTGACATTGAAAATTGCGCGCCTTTTTTTTTGTGGCGTGCATAGAGTAATAATCTTTGACAACTGACATCAGGAAGTATGGAGGTTGAGTCATGGA
Organism: Ophion slaviceki; assembly: GCA_944452715.1. Taxonomy (NCBI): domain Eukaryota; kingdom Metazoa; phylum Arthropoda; class Insecta; order Hymenoptera; family Ichneumonidae; genus Ophion; species Ophion slaviceki. Next base: position 20,463,479 of record OX101790.1, on the reverse strand, counting down.
GATTTGGCGATGGAACAATGCATAGAAATGGTTATTTGCTGCATTGTTACTGCATAGTTATTGCAGACAAAGTTTCATGGTCGTGTTATCTCGCACCGCGGCGATGTGAATTGGCCACCAAGATCGTGCGATTCGACGCCATTGTACTTCTTTCTTTGGGGTTTTCTGAAAGAAAAAGTGTATGCCGATAATCCGCAGCCAATTTCGAAGCCAAAAAAGCATATTTTCTCTATTTTTTTAAAATGTAATATATAAATGATTTTATTCAAAATGTTAAGCACATAAAAGAGCAACAGTTCAACAATATTTTTCAACAATTTCATACAAAAATTTGGGAAATTCAGCCAGTGGGACGTCGTTTCCGGAAACCTCTAAAAAAATTGTTCTTGTGGTGGTCAGGATAACTCATGATAGCTTTATCTGAAATTAAAAAACGAATTTTTTTCCTGTTAGTAGATAAGTATAGCTCGTGATTGAACAAAGGATTTGAAAAAAAAATTGAAATTTACATTTTTGGCGGAGTTGTATGCAAAATAGTTCAATTTTTGGTACAATTTACACTACGTCTTGTGAAATTAGTTGTTATCGAAAAAAAACCTTCGTTCAATCACTAGTCAATGCTATTTTCAAGAAGAGTGATTGCTATTCAATGCTATTTTTTTCAATTGCTATTCAATTTTCAATGCTATTGCTATTCAATTTTCAATGCTATTGCTATTCAATTTTCAATGCTATTTTCAAAATTTCAATAAGATCGGTGCATTGCTTTTTAAGAAATCGTGTCTACCGACTTCAAAAATAGTGTTTTGAGAAAAATGCGACATACCTGCGTCGCTCCTCGCCGATTTTTCCCAACGGGGGCAGTTCCCAAAGGCTCTCTCTCCTAGAGTTTTACGCAGATTAACATAAGGGGTTACAGTTAAAATTAAAAAAAAAATCGATTTTTTTTCGTAATGCACATATATTTATTTAAGTATACACACAGAACATTTCTTGTCGACCCGGCGATTATTCTGGAAGTTACACGCACATTTGTAATGACGTGTCAGAGCTTTCGAAAGTACCTTTGAAACTTTAAACCCGTTTTTCTCAAAACTGTGTGTTTTAAAGTCGGTGAGCAAGATCTCTCGGAAACGGCTGAACCGATCAGTCTTAAATTTTAACACAATCTTTTCAAGTATATTTTTTAGTAATTAATCGAAGGTTTTTTCTCACCGATAAATATTTTCCATTTTATAAACAATTTAAGGCCTTAATTTTTGTCAAAAGTCGATTTTTTTAGAAGCCGCCATTATGTCAAAAATTATTATTTTGCTTATTCCTTCGATCGATTACAAGATAATCCATTACATTAACGAAATATTTTTGGTTTTTCATTTTAGATGATCCAGTCCAGAGATATCGTGCTCACCGCAAAACGCCTTTTTTTAGAGGTGCTCCTGGAGATCAGTTATAGCAGCTTTCAATACAATTATTTTTACATTAAAAAAATGTTAAAATACAGTTAAAAGTTACCATAATATGTGTACAAATTTTTACGTTAATAGATTTAAAGGTCCACTCAAGAAAAATTCTTGAAAAATCGATCTTTTCGGGCCTCCTGACTGTATATAATCCCTTAAAACTTTGGGAGAACATTTTTACTTATAAAAAATATTAAATTACAGTTAAAAGTTTCCATAATATATGTACAAATTTTTACGTTAATAGATTTAAAGGTCCACTCAAGAAAAATTCTTGAAAAATCGATCTTTTTTGGTTGTATATAACCCCTTAAAACTTTGGGAGAATATTCTAAACATATTATACTATTAGATAATAAAATTCAAAATAATAGGTTTTTTGAAATTTTCAAACCCACGTAACCCCTTAATGAAATTTGTCCACAATTATGCCAAAATGTTATTGAGAATTTTGTCAAAAGAGTGAACATTTGCAAACAGGAACGAGGCAGCCATTTATCGGATATTGTGTTCCACACATAACCTCCGTGTTTGTACCTTATATTGAAATAAAAATATTCGTACTTTTCAAATAAATAATACGTTTTATTAATGAATTAAAATGTCAGGTCATTTCGAGACACCCTTTACAAGCTCACGTAGACGAGATTCGTCATCTTTGAATGAATTTTTGTTAATAAAATAAATTATTGAGGATCCGGAACGCGTCATGTAAAATGCATAGCACAGAGTGCCTTTACGTATTTACGTTGCCAGACAAAAGCTTCAGTATTGAAATAAATTTCTGCTGGATAATGTTTATTCAAATCTTTATTGGCTCGGTGTCGTACGCACGACGTAACCGTGGATAACAAACTTTTTCGAGTTGTTTCAATTGCATCGAAAGGCGCATACGCGAGGGATAATGCCCGCGTGCACAATGAACATTATATATTCTTTCATTGTTTTTGCTCTTTTTCGAATTGTCCAAAGTGCGGCGTCGTTCATGATCGACAATCGTAAATTCTAAATGGCTAATTCAAACATCCGCGCTCGCACGAAATGTCGAAAAATAACAATATTGAGAAACGAAGATAAGCGCGAAAATAAAGTGATACGATGACTTCGCGAAACGCAATGAAAATAAATAGGTTTGTTTGTTCGGGAGAAATGTCTGAAACGAGGAATGAAAATGAATGGATACTTTGGCAAATATACGTGCGACTCGTGTACATTGTCGTTGAGGAAACGGAGTGAATGCCTTTGGAAATTTCTCGAGAAATGTACATTGAATTGATCGTACATTTTAATTACGTTTTTACAATTTTAAAAACTTGGCTGTAGTGAAATAAATAGGAATATCAAGCGTATTTTTTTGTGCATACTCCTGATATATATATGAAGGTATTTAGATACTTATTAATATAAATTGGGTGTAAAAATAAGTTTTTGGACTGAGAATAAAAACAGCTGTATTAAATATTTGAAAGAAAAAAAAATGCCTCCGAATACGAAATAAACACTAGGCAAAAGAATTAAAGTATATTGAAACAGTCCGCCAATTTTAGGGTTATTTTCAAGTAGCTGTAACTCCTCGAAAAATGGTCGTACAGTAAAATAGAAAAAAACAAATTGAAGGTGTGAATCTCTAGTTTTGAAATCTTGAGCTCAAACATTTTTCGCATCAGCCAATTTTTGGTAGCCATAAAAAAACCAAAGTAAAAAAAAAATTCAAAATTTTTACTCATCTTTCACAGTCAGCACGGACTTTAATGAATTTTTTTTCGAATGATCGGATTGAAAGGATCGTCTAGCTGGATTCTTCCCCTTCAATTTGAGCGGTGAGAGAGCTCCGTACGATTTTTTTCGCTGAGTTATCGATGTTCAAAGCAATAATGACACTTTTAACTTCGATGACTGATTACTCGGAGACTAATGGTCACACAGAAAAAAACCAGAGGGTTTTGGAAACTGAAGTATTCTCTATAAGGTGCTTTTATCGTTTTTTTTATCAAGATTTTTGTTAATGCGGGAAAATGGATTAAAAAAAACGTGAAAAATGGCATATTTACGGATATTCTTTTAACTAAGGATTATTTTGCCAATATCGAATAGATAAAAAAAAATCGGTTTTTTTATGACCTCAAAGTATCCTAAAAAAGCCCTCAAAAGTTTAAACCCCTGCGATTTTTTTTTCATTGTGTTCCGAATGATCGAAATTGTGGTTTTTTGCGTCTTGCCACTGCAGTCCCAATTGGCGGGAAAAATGCAGCACGTAATTCTTGACTGAACCTAATAAACCAATAAAATGTTCAATTATCATATATTTTTCTTCTGGGTGAATTAAGAAAAAGCTGAAAAGATCGTGAAATCACAACTTTTCTCAGGTTTGAAAAAAAATGTGTTAAAAAAAAACACTTTAACGTGCTATAAAAATTATTTAAAAATACTTCTTCAGGACTTTTTAATTCCCTTAGAAGAGATTTTCATTCTGAAGAAAAACTGAGAAAACGAAAATAAAAATAGAAGTAGATTTTAAGTTTAGAAATAACACAATATTGTACGGTGAAACATATGTAGAGGGGATCCTGTGTAATACCCTGAAGGGGTATACCTGGAATAATAGAAACGACTTATCTTTTCAATAGCAAATTTAGTAGTAATATTCAATAGTTCAGACCAAAACAAAAACGTTTTTACTTGAGGGTGAACATTTTTTGGCTGTAGAGAAATAAAAAAAGGCTGTAGAGGAATAAAAAAACTGCACGAGCAGTTTAGAAGGAACAAATGTGATGCTTTTCGTTGTGTTTTTTAAAAAGAAAGATTTTTCACAATTTTTGAGACTTAGGGCATGTTTTATTACTACTTTTGGCTGTTACATGGTACTTTTTTAAATTATTAATCTTCAAAAATGGCGGAAGTATGGCGAAGTCTTCTAAACTGCATTTTTAAACTGGCGTAAAGTATAGCTGCAAAACTAACCGACCGATTCTGATGAAATTTGGTACAAATATTTCTAACCTTATAGTCTAAAACACGACCCTAAATGTTTTCGAAAATTTAATAGAAAAAGTATTGTTTTATTGCTAGACGTATCCATTGTTCGGAAAAATCATTTTTTTTGTTTCCAGGCGTACCATTTCATCGATTGCTATCATTTTCCACTTTTTCTTGGTTCATATTCTGCGTATGAGTGTTAATGAAAGACAAATCTTCGTTGGTATTTGTCCGATTAATCCCGCCGACGCTACGTGTCACGCCGTCTGACAACATCCGCCGCACCCCGTTTAGAGGACCGCGCCATACCTCCGCCATTTTGAAAAATAATTTTTGTTATAAATACCATGTAATAGCCAAAGGTAGTAATAAAACAGACCCTAAGTCTCAAAAATAGTAAAGAAACCTTACTTTAAAAAAAAATCATGAAAATCAGCAATTTTTTCCTTGCCTAAAATATCTTCCCCATTAACTCGAAGTACCGCCGAAACCAAAACCCGGTTGCCCACCCACCAGTGTCGGTATTGTTTTTCTTATATACGAGGTTTGCTAAAAAAATAAGATGACGTTTCAAATTTCGTGGGCTACGAACATTCGATTTTCGATTTTTCTTTGTTATGTTGGTACACATGTACCCAACATATGTTGACATTATCAGCCATTTCGCATGTTTAGTTTGTTTTTGACAGATATAAAGGTTAGACGTGTTTTGGTGTGCTTGGCGATTTTTTGCTATCGATTATATCTGAGGGGGATTACTTTGAAGGGGACAAAATAAATATTAATGAATAAATAAATATTTTTCGAGGAAAATAAAAAGTCATCTTATTTTTTGAACAAACCTCGTATACAATAGAATTTCATTTTTCTTTTCTCGAAAATTCTTTGCATCGAAAAGCCCAACGTTATTAAGGGGTTAGGCCACTCCAAAGGCCGAAAAAATAGGCTTTTTGGGTTTTCTTTCAGAAAAACTACAAAATAAATCAAGATTCAATAAAAGGGTGTTTATCATACATATCAGTGACTGTATACAATAATTTTTTTGAAGCGATTAATTTCAAAATGGCGGCTGTGCAGCGTTGTCCTCCCAGCTGATTTTTTTAACTTGGCCGGAAACATAACTCAGACAATTTTCAACCGATTCACTTGTATTGTCGAATATATCTTGAAAAATACATTGTCTATGGAAGTACGTAGGAATTTTTTTTTATGTTGCATAGTTCATTTGTTATTAAGAATTATCTGACGATTTTTTAGGCAAGTTTTTCACGTTCCAAAAATTTGCCTAAAAAATCGTCAGATAATTGTTAATAACACATGGACTATGCAATATAAAAAAAATCCTACGTACTTCCATAGAAAATGTATTTTTCAAGATATATTCAACATTTCAAGTGAATCGGTTGAAAATTGTCTGAGTTATGTTCCCGGCCATGAAAATGCAGTTTTGAGATAAACGCTGCACAGCCGCCATTTTGAAATTAATCGATTCAAAAAAATTATTGTATACAGTCACTGATATGTATGATAAACACCCTTTTTTGTAATCTCGATTTATTTTGTAGTTTTTCTGAAAAAAAAATCCCCAAAAAGCCTATTTTTTCGGCCTCTAGAGTGGCCTAAGGCCTTAATACATTCGGCATCACAAATACAGGATTGGAAACAAGAAGTGAAATTCGTCATGTGTAGGTACACGAGATATCTTTTCTCCCTCGCTCTCGCCCTCGTCTTTCTCCCTGGAATATGTCCCGCGCTGCCTCTCTTGCTCTGTCAGCGGCGTGCATAAAGCTTGACCCAAATCTTATACGGTGACCGTCATTTACGATCGGTCGAGAAACGTAGCTGATGCAGTTTCGAACGCATTTGTTTTTTTTTTCTTCGCGATCTCATTTTTGCCTACATTTATTTATTCCAATGGGCCTCTCATCTGCATGCATTCGAGCGTATAAGATTCTTTTTTCCCGTTGCATCGCTCGCTGCATACTTCGTAATGCCCGATTACTATCGTTATCGCGATCCTTCCATCTAACGGTTCTAAGTGAATTTCAAAAGGCCTCGGAATCGCGACAGCTCAACGACAGGATGTTGCAGACCGAAATGAACCAACAGAGCTGAAAAAGTTGAAGGACAGAGGGAGAGGGGCAGGGGAGGGAGTGAGAAAAACGACACGAGCCAGAGAAGAACCGGATGGTGTGTGTATTTTCGGGATTTTTAGTACCGCCTAAAAATGCATCGACCTATCAACTTCTCACACCACTCGAATTTTTATTTCGAGTTTTGCTGTTTTTTTTCGCTTACGGAGAATCACACGCATTCCCAATGGATACTTCGTAATTTCCTTTCTTCTGATGCACTTCCTGCGAGTGTTTCTTCGAAGTACGATCGGTACGTCAGATTGAAAGAAAAAAATTGGAGTTTTTTTTACAAATTGAAAAAAATACGTGATTTTTTTTACAATTTTTCTCGAATATTATATTTTCCAAAGATTCCGAAAATAATTAATGGAGAAGATACCTTTAGGCGAGGAAAAAATTTCTGATTTTCATGAGTTTTTTTAAGGGGAAAGATTTTTCCATTATTTTTTAGACTTAGAGTATGTTTTATTACTACTTTTGGGTGTTACATGGTATTTTTTTATTGATCTTTAAAAATGGCGGAGGTATGGCACGGTCTTCTAAACGGGTTGCGGCTGGTGTTGCCAAACGGCGTGACGCGTAGCGTCGCCGGGATTAATCTGACAAAAAAATCAACGAAGATTTTTCTTTCATTAACACTCATACGCAGAATATGAACCAAGAAAAAGTGAGAAATGTTCAAAATCAATGAAATGGTACGCCTCGATACAAAAAGATTGAATTTTCCGAAAAAAAATGGCTGCATTTGGTCATAAAAAAATACTTTTTATTTTTTTTCAAAAACAGTTAGGTTCATGTTTTAATCAATAAAGTTGGAAAGATTTATACAAAATTTCATCGAGATCGGTCGATTAGTTTTTCCGCTATACGTCACGCCAGTTTTGAAAATACAGTTTAGAAGACCGTGCCATTAATCCGCCATTTTTACAGATTGATCAAATTTAAAAAATATCTCGTAACAGCCAAAAGTAGTAATAAAATGATACCTGAGTCTCAGAAATGGTGAATAAATATTTCCTTAAAAAAAAATCATGAAAATCAGCCAATTTTTTCCTCGCCTAAAGGTATCTCCGCCCTTGAGATTGAAATAACTGAAAACCTGGCTCTATCGCGCCTTTTTGACTGCACTTGCGATAAGGAGAAGGCTCGAGGGTCAAGCCTTAGCACACTTCGCTCTCTTCTGCATGGGAATACACATTTTGATACGAATACGCGCGCTGCATCGAGAGCTCAACTGTGGGGTGAAAAGTGGAGGAAAGAAAAAAGAGTACAGGACCGAAAGTGGCGCGCGTCGAGAGCGCGAGTTGAGGTTCAACGAGGGTCATTCCTGAGTCATAGACCGGACGCCCATGACTGCTGGTTCGGGGCTGACGGCCCGCACCAACAGCCACCCAGCCAGCCAGCGAACGTAGCTATTCCAGAAATTTCCGATGACGAACTCCACCGGGATAACGAGCTCCGAAAATTACTTATTTTCCTCTCACCAGCCAATTACAAGCTTTTGATTTCTATATCGGATTTTTTACGCGAATACCCCCGGGCGTATGTATACTTGAGATTGAATCCTCGGCGACAGTTAACCAGGAAGTCCAGATTTTAGTGAATTTTCTATTTCCGAAAATTTTCACGAATCGATGTGCCCAATAAAAGGGAGGTAATTATATAGTTTGGTGATCTTTTCCTAAATATGGCGCTAAAATTTATTTTTTGCAATTTCGAACTATAAAACAAAATAAATAATGGTGATATGTCGGGGGGGGGGGGGGAATCCATCTTTTTTAAGTACGAATTGTTTTTTAAGTAAAAAATGAATTTTCAAAATTTCAAATTTCGTGCGATATTTCAAGTGAATATTCGAAAGAGTCTCATGTGTCTTATATTCTTCTTTTCTTATTCTTATATTCAATTGTATGCAACGTGCTTCGAATTGTGATTCCAAACGGAACGTCTTAGGTAATTTTGGAGTTCTTCAGTTTTATTCAATTTCATGTAAGGAATATCTTGTTCACAGTGCATTTTTATTCCGCACAGTTCTGTCAACTCGAAGATATGCATGCGAATGAGAATATTGACGAATAATTCGATATGTGCCGAGTGCATTTTAAGGCCTTAGGCCACAGTAACGGGTATAAAATCGTGTGCGAATTTAACAATTTTTCTTCGTATGAAAAAGTGATTCACTCATAAAATTAATTACACATCTATTTAGTACGAATATCAAGCTGTTAGAAAATATATATATTTTTTTTCGGTGTACAAAATGGCCGACTACTCGGAACTTCTCGAAACAGCTTTTTTCCAATTGGCGTGACAAATAACTTCAACAATTTTCATTCGATTTACTTCAAATTAAAAAGTTATGTTCCAAATTGCAATTCGCAGAGAAGTACGTACGGAATTTCTGATTAACCGAAAACTTTTCATTTTATGAGCAGTTTATGAGCAGTTGTAACGAAATTTGTCACTAAAAATTGATTTCTCAAGTTCAAATATCTAGAACTTTTGAATAAAACAATATTCTTTTAATTTCGTACGTACTTCTCTAGGTATTCTAATGTAGATTGACGAGAATTTTTGTTTTTTGTTCTAGGTGAAAAATTGTGGATGCCAAATGTCACGCCACGGAGCGCCTAAAAAAAGATAACAAAAGAAAATATTAATAGTCGGCCATTTTGCACATAGAAAAAAAATATAGAGATTTTATAACAGCTTGATATTCATACTAAATAGATGTATAATTAATTTTATGGGTGAATCACTTTTTCATACAAAAAAAAAATGGTTAAAATAGCACATCATTTTATACCCGTTACTGTGGCCTCAGGCCTTAACGGGAGATATACACCTAGGAGCCGGAAAAAGGTCATTTTTGTGAATTTTTTCAAGGAAAACTATTTGAAATTTCGGATTGGGGTTTTAATTATCTAAAAGTATATACATTCAAAAATATGTTTAATTTTCTTTATTTAAAAATATCAAAAATATACAAGGAAATTGCATGATCCTTGGAGCGTCGTAAAAAATCTGCGTATACGGTACCCACTGGCGCTTCTTCAAAAATCATCTGAAAAAAAAACCAAAAAGTTTATTAAATTAGATACTATAATCTAGTACTTGTCATAGCCGATTTTGAAAATATCGATTTATGACAAAATGGCGGACGTTTGAACATAAATAATGATTTTTGGGCGAAAAATTAGTTATTATTTTGCCTATAAAACAAAAACTAAGTAACGGAAAACAAAAATCCTATGACAAGTACTAGATAATGATGTATAGAATAACCACAAAAAACCTCAAGGCAATCGGTTCATTGGTTTTCGAGAAATTTTGGGTACCGATTTGAAACGCCTGTCGGCTCGGCGCCACAAAACACGTTTCACTTTCTCGGCTGTAACTGGCTTATTTATCGAAATATTAGATTGCCGTTTTCACCAGATATTCCGGAGACCTCAAACTTCAAGAAAATGCAGAAAAGAAAATCGATTTTTTCGACCATCTAGGTGTATATCTCCTCTTAACGCATCGGGAGTTCTCACGTATTGGTGATACTGAGGAATCGATCATCGCGTTTCTTACATCACACAAAGTGTTGTCGACGTCCATGGCGTGCGACACATGCCACGAAAAGTAAAAGCCCTGAAATCAGCAAATTTTTTCCAATTTTTTCAAATGTATTTTTTTTCATCGAAACACAATACACAATACAACAACACAAAAAACAATCGAAGGCCACTTTCAGGAAAAGTCACTAAACTATATAATTACCAAAGGGACAAGACAAGACACGATTGTCATTTTGGTTGAGGCAATTATTTCTATCGATAATTGTTTTTCTATCGTACATTAACATAAAATAACATTGCTTTGACATCTTGAATAGGATACAATATTGCAAACGTTTTGGACATGAGAGTTTAGTTCAATTTAACGAGCTACCTAGGTGGGTAGAACCATTGCATTGTTCAAAAATATTTTTATTCGATAGTATCACCTGTTACCTATATTCCCGAAAAATGTAATTGAAATATTACAAAATTTGAATGAGCTGCAGCTTCTAACAGTCGGCCTAGCGAGCGGTCGCAGCACCATACGTCAAACTTCCACCGCGTTTTTCTCGAAACACTGTTTTCAAAGTCGGTGGACATGATATCTCGATAACGACTCCATGGATTGCTTTCAAATTTACAGGAGATACGACGAGAAACATTTAAAGGTCGTTGACGATCTCCTTTTATTTAAACCGATCCTCATTTTTCAATAGTTACCTAAAAATGACGACTTTTTCCATAGATTTTGTATGCTCGAGTTTCAAGACGTCACCACGTTGTTAAAAAAAAATATTTAAAAAATCGTAGATCGTCAACGACTTGTATTTATTGTTATCTTGAATAAGCCGTTTGGTTTTCAGATTTCAGATGGACCGTTTAAGCTGGAGAGTGTCCACCGCCGTACGGCGCGAAAAAATTTTCATCATCTGTTGGTGGCTATGTTTTTCTGTGTCGTGATTTTTTTGAAGGATCTCAATATATATGCCTTTGTGTTAAAAACAATGCGTTTCTTTTTCACCAACCGTTTCCCAGAAAACAAATTCGGAATTTGGCCATTTTTCGGGCCTCTTGGTACACGTAGCCCCTTTAATTAAAAAAAAACACAACATTAACATTTTTAATACGATGAAATTTGCAAAATTTTGGGGTTTGACAGTTTTGTTTAATTTAATAAAATAATAGTTTTATGTAACTTCATTTATTTCAATATCACAATACAATAGTTTAATTGAATTTCATTTCATTCAATAGTTTAATTAATAATTCAGAGTGGAGCTTCGTCAGTTCTAATAGTCCAGGGGACGACGATAGTAAAAGTCAATCAATGCAAATCATGGTGTCCCCACGAACGTAAACGAGCAAAATTTGTCGTCGTCAGACTTGATCCAAGCTCGATCCTGTAATGCTCTTGCTTATTGCATAGCACGTCGGATACTGTCGCTAATAATATACGCATACATATATGTACAAAAGCACACATTTATACACAATGTAAGTATGAATAGACATGCATATGAGCTGCGACAACGCGTTCGCAGGACATTGGAATGTACCGGAAACGCGCACTTACGCAAGTGATGCACAAGCCGACGCCGGGCAATGTGCACGGCCAGTCTATAACAAGTCGAGAATACGTTATAGGGCCGAGAATGTGTATATATAAATCTATGTAGAGGAGAAAGAGAGAGAAAGAGAAAGAGAGAGAGAGAGAGAGAGAGAGAGAGAGAGAGAGAGAGAGAGAGAGAGAGAGAGAGAGAGAGAGAGAGTTTTGTCTGTATAGTTATCTAGAAAGGGAAAGCAAATGGACTTATACACCAATTTTTTTTTCCATGCCACAATATCCTGCAGGATCTAAAATTTCTCTACAATTGTCACAAATCAACCCAAACGAACCTAAAAATACTTTTAAAAAATCGAAAATAAAAAATTTTGGCAATTCGAAAATAAAAATCCGAGACTAGTTTAAAAAAACAAAATGCATTCTAGAGACAGGCAAATCAAACGTAGATAAACAGTCGTCGAATGGAATGTCAAAAGAATTTGCCTTGTTATGCAAATGCAAGTGCGTTTCCATTGAATTCGAGGCGAATTAAAAGCAGATTTATTCTTGTCGCGTTTTTAATTGATTTCAATAATAAAAAAAAATAATAAACGAGCGTCGCACATTTTTTTATTCAGTGCGAAGCACCTGAGTCCACAAATTTAAAGACGAAGAGATACGTTTTGCGTTGCGCACCTTCCTCACCGCGGTATCGCGCCAGCGAGATAAGCCCGGCTGTGTGTCAATGACTGGTTGCATTATTCTCCCCTCGTTGATAACCGACAAATATAGGTGACGAGAATACGATAACAAAAACAGAAGGAAGGAGACGACGAAAGGCGTGAGATGAGTCGTCCAATGAGCGAACACCACATAATGAATGGACATTATCAAACTTTTCTTCAAAACGAGCAACAATTTTTTTTGTTACCGTACTATCAGCAATGATTTCGAATTCTCTATCATTTGCCAGTCACTTGGGTCGATGCAACGATTTTCGCGAGCTTGAAGAACGCCAAATAAGCCACCAAAGAATTCGAGATCACGTGGCCTATTTGTACCGCCAATATTTCATCGTACACTTTCATAGACAATTTCGAATTCGGATTTTTGGAAAAATAGCTGCTCTTTCAAAATAAGTCCACTATGAAGTCGTCAAATTTCGCAACAATCGATTCTTCTCGTAACCAGTTAACAATGCTAATCAATATTTCTCCTGATTATTTTATCTGCAAACAATGTCCAAAAAAATTAATTCCACCATCGTTTTTCCCCCTCAAATTGCCAAAGTGAATTATTCCGGAAAAAAATGGTCAAAAACGGCCAAAAAATTGGCAGAAAAAAGTAAAACTTTGAAATAGCCTAGAATTCGAGGGAGGCGCAAGATCGACGGCAACGAGAGAGAGGGGGAGGGCGATGGGGGAGGCCGTCGGTGGCGGCTCGCGGCGGCAACTCCCGACGCCGCTCTGCCTTGAACCTCGCGCACGGTGCATTGCCCGTCGCTCAAGGGCGTCCGCCGATTTCTCCCCCTCGCGCTCTTCGCCGACCCTCATCCTCCTCCTCATCTCCCTCCCTCACCGCCTACCGCGCAGCCGACGCTCCTCCGCCCGTTGCTCCGGGCTATGCTCACTGTGCACACTCTAGTATCATTTTCCGTTTCGCTCGCACTTTCCTCTTTGGTCCTCTTCACCCCTGCGTAGTGATCTCAACAGCCAGCTGCAACGATATCGCGAGACTCGAGAATGCGCGAGAGAAACAGAGACGGAGAAACCGAGGGGGGTAAACGGGAGGACGAACAAGAGAGAGAGGGAGGGCCGCCCTCGCGATCTCTGACGCGACCCAGCCCGACCCGACTCTCTCTCTCTCTCTCTCTCTCTCTCACTCTCACTCTCTCACTCTCTCTCACTCTCTCTCACTCTCTCTCACTCTCTCTCACTCTCTCTCTCTCTCTCTCACTCACTCACTCACTCACTCACTCACTCACTCACTCACTCACTCACTCACTCACTCACTCACTCACTCACTCACTCACTCACTCACTCACTCACTCACTCACTCACTCACTCACTCACTCACTCACTCACTCACTCACTCACTCACTCACTCACTCACTCACTCACTCACTCACTCACTCACTCACTCACTCACTCACTCACTCACTCACTCACTCACTCACTCACTCACTCACTCACTCACTCACTCACTCACTCACTCACTCACTCACTCACTCACTCACTCACTCACTCACTCACTCACTCACTCACTCACTCACTCACTCACTCACTCACTCACTCACTCACTCACTCACTCACTCACTCACTCACTCACTCACTCACTCACTCACTCACTCACTCACTCACTCACTCACTCACTCACTCACTCACTCACTCACTCACTCACTCACTCACTCACTCACTCACTCACTCACTCACTCACTCACTCACTCACTCACTCACTCACTCACTCACTCACTCACTCACTCACTCACTCACTCTCACTCACTCACTCACTCACTCACTCACTCACTCACTCACTCACTCACTCACTCACTCACTCACTCACTCACTCACTCACTCACTCACTCACTCACTCACTCACTCACTCACTCACTCACTCACTCACTCACTCACTCACTCACTCACTCACTCACTCACTCACTCACTCACTCACTCACTCACTCACTCACTCACTCACTCACTCACTCACTCACTCACTCACTCACTCACTCACTCACTCACTCACTCACTCACTCACTCACTCACTCACTCACTCACTCACTCACTCACTCACTCACTCACTCACTCACTCACTCACTCACTCACTCACTCTCTCTCTCTCTCTCTCACTCTCTCTCTCTCTCTCTCACTCTCTCTCTCTCTCTCTCACTCTCTCTCTCTCTCTCTCTCTCTCTCTCTCTCTCTCTCTCTCTCTCTCTCTCTCTCTCTCTCTCTCTCTCTCTCTCTCTCTCTCTCTCTCTCTCTCTCTCTCTCTCTCGCCCTTGCTCCCGCTGTTTCTAGTTCTTCGCCACTCTTTTTTTTCTCTTACGCTGAAATGCTCTTTTTTGTTTGAGCTCCAGGCCATTCGCCCTCGCGTGCTCGCTCGTTCTCCTCCCCATTCCGCACCCTTTTCTCCTTCTGCTCCGTTCTTTCTAAACCCAACACCCGAGCACCGGCTCGGCAGGCTTCAGAGATCCACGACCCCGGGACCCGGACCGAGTTCCCGAAAACACGTCTCGCGGGGTTACTGAGCCCTGCCAATCCCAGCACTGCTTTTTTTCCCTTCCAACGTGCAAATATCCTGGTATCGACGAATTAAACTGGGAAAGAAGTCGCTCCGGCCATTGTTTCTCCCTTTGAAGCCCTTCGTTTCGGTTCCTATAGTTGAAAAAGTTGGAGGCATCCAAGTTGGTCCGTTTCGAATTGCGATTAGGTCGAGATTCTGATCGCTGATTCTACGGAAAGAAGTTTAGGGAGATTTCTTCTTTGTGGGCCGAAAAAAAAACATTATTTTCTTGTATGGGAAAGAGCCAATACTTAAAAATGCCCTCAGCAAATTTGGTGTAATAGCAGATTAGGTGTAGTATGAAACCTCTCATTTTATTCATATAATATTCAAAATTTTTTTGAAATAACTAAATTTTCCATGAGTAAACGGTTCAATGAATGTTCACATTTATTTAGAAAAATAAAAAAATAATTATATGTCACCGATTCGCGCAGTTTTCTAGGTTTGATATTTGGTAATATTGGTTCTATCTCCGTCTCTTTTTACTCAACCAGGCGAGTTTAACCTCTAAGTTTTTCAGCGTCGATCTGTCAAAACAATGTCAGGTGCGGGAAACATAAAGCATTGTATTCGGGCCACGACTGGTAAAAAGTGCGGAAAATTTGTGTCGGCGAAATATACCGGTCAAAAATGAAATATGTGTGGAAATTTGTGTCGGCGAAATATACCGGTCAAAAATGAAATATGTGTGGAAATTCGAATGAGTGAGATGAGGTTAGGACTATGGTCAGCTGTTGCCTTGCTGTCACGTCTCTTTATCGTAACAACTGGTAATAAATCCAATACCGAAAGTTCAAACTAAACTTGATATTACATAAAAATTAGGTCAATAAACGTAATTTTTTCTGCGAGCACTGGATTACTACAAGTGTTAAGTATGTGAATCTGATTATTTTTAAGAATCTGACGGATTCCCACTATTATAAACACTTTTGTGGCGACCAGAAATTGGGTTTTTGTATGTCGTTTCGGAATTCCTTCACAAAAATACGCAATTGAAATTGTATAAAGACGATTATTTATATATTTAGTGAAGCTCGAAAAAAAAATATGAAAATCCTATGGATTGAAGCCTGGCGATAGGACTACCTTAATGTCGCCTTCGGGACGTGTTATACTCGAGAATTTATATTTATATATACTCGCGAAATATACTCGAGAATTTATATTTTTAAGGCTCCACCATTTATAAACACGCGATATCGAAAACAATAATCCACTTTCGTCTAGGTACATAGGAAGAAACATTCACTGCCAAACAGTTAAGAAGAATAATAATTTTTTAAAAAGAATAAAAAAGACAAACGGTAATCATACTTTTTACTGCCAGCGTCCGATGGCATCCCCCATGTTGATACGACAGTGCGAAAAACGTGATGAGCAATGACGTTAGTTTATCACGTGTCCGAGAGACAAAGGGCTTTGGGTACACGTGTGCGTATCTACTTGTTAAGTGCTTATGAAATTAGCGGATCGAATCACGTGGACGATTTTGTTAAGCCCTTTTGAAGAACTCTTCTCTCGAAATCCGTCGCTTATTTTCGTCACTTTCGATCCGTCAATCAAACTCAGAGGCTCTCTCCCGTTCGTCACATTTTAACAGGGCACAAGGGACATTTTTAAATATATATATCTGGTTGTCACGATTCACGTTTTACTCGGTCACGTGAAACTTTGTGCCCACAGTTTCCTTCTGATTGCAACAAACAATGAGGCATCGTTCACGGAAGAACGTTGTGCGGCTTGGGCGATCACCCATCTTGCAGCCTTGGCCTAGGCGAACACTCGGATGGGTGACCGCTCAGCCGGACTCTTGGGATAAAGTTCCGAAACCCCCCGATCGAGCTGAAATTTTGCCCAAACCTTCCTTTCAATATTTTAAGCGGTTTTCTCACTTTAGACGCTAAAAAAGGCTATTGTCGTGAATTTTTTTATAGGTTTGTAATATAGATATTGCTATAAAAGTTACCCTTAATAAATACACTTTCGAAAGACAACAAAAAATTTTTTCATTCATTTATATAACCCAAATAAACTTTAAACGCGTTTTTCTCGAAACCACGTTTTTCGACGGCTTGTTCATAAAAACTTCGAAACTACTGAACTGATCCTTATGAAATTTTAACCTCTTATTCTTTACAACTATCGCTATAGCACATATCACGGATTTTGAATATTGTTGATATTTACTATTTTTTTGCCAAAAGCGGTAAAAAAAAAGATTGCTCATAAACTATTAAGCCGATTGAGTTGAAACTTGGTAGAAATATTGATAATATTGGTACCTTCTACTAGACGAAAATTGTTTTTGAAAAATGAAGAAAAAAAAACGGCTTTTTAAATCCACATTTTACAGAAATGTTGCGTGAAATGTTGATTCTTTTTGTAAATGCGTGCCATTTTCTTAAATTTGCATTTTCTTCATTTTAATTACCGTCATATAAAAACTATACATGTTCTAACTGAAAAATGTTTGAACTTTTGGGCAAATCAAAGTCTACGGGAAGCAAGACTGCACGCCGATTCGTAACTCCCGCGGCAACCTTGCTGTAGCACTCTACCACAGCTCTGCTATTTTGATGATGAATTAATTTAAAAAATTGTTTTGTATACTTAAATAAACTATTAAAGTATACTTAAAGTTTGATAATTGTAGAATAATTATTTCTTAGTTTTAAAAATTCCCCAATATTGCTAATATTATTCCTGTCCAAATGTATTTCCCGCCTTAAGTGAGAAGACCCTTTGAGACAACCCCCAAAGGGGTTTTTGGCGGCTCACGATAGTTTCGAGATATTGCATTTTTCTTTTAACGCGCGCCCACTACCCAGGTAGGAAATCAAAAGGCTGACGATGGAAACAAGCTTGTGCGAGCCTTGTTTCACCTAGCCTGAGTGAGACAGACCTGGCCCAGCTTTCATTGCATCGTTTGGAGCAGCCTGGAACCAAGACTGGCTGCTTAGCCTAAACTCAGGGTTATTTCAAGCTTTATTCAGCCGGTGAATTTTGAGGCTGAAAAATCAAGGCTGGATGCAGGCTTGTTTCAGGTTGTGATAAAATAAAATAAGTTTAAAATAATATTTTTTCTGTACTTTCATGAAAACAAAAATTTAGCAATAAATTTGTCGGGTGCGAAGGCACGAAAAACGAAAGCGAAGGAGGCAGCTCAGAACATTTAAACATATGCTCTTATCGATATTTATGAGGTACACAAAAAAGTATATACGAAAATAAAAGTACGCAATAAAATAAAGTATTGTTTTTAAAAATATTTTTTGTATATATTTTGTAACAAATAATATAACAAATAATAAATACATATAACAAATTAAATGAATTGTTTACAAATCTATTAAATTTACCCCAATGTAGAATATAGAAAACTAAAAACAGGCCTCATATAGCCTCGGGAAGAGTTTGGGAAAAGCCTGGTCATAAATGCTCGTGAAGGCTTCATTAAGGCTCGTTTTGAGCCTTGTTGTTTCGTCGTTTCAGGCTTAGTACAGGCTTTTCTCCCAGCCTTTGGTCAAGCCTGTGTGCAAGAGCCTGAAACCGCGTTATCATTCAGAGGTTCAGCTAGGCCTGAAATCAGGCTGGTGCTGAGCCTGAATTAAAAAATGTGAGCCTTGTTTCAGAGCTTGGCGAGCCCTTTTTTCATCGTCAATTCCTACCTGGGTATGTCTACATCTGCTACGTCTCCGTTCATACCTATATATATTGTCGCGATCTCGGTTTTTCTGAACAAAAATACCCAAACAAACTAAACAAGCCCAAACAAACAAATGCAAACAAACCCAAACCCAAAAACTATTTCGCGTCGCCAAAAATCTCTTTAGGGATTGTCTTGAAATATTAAAAGGACGGCTTGTGGAAAATTTAATCACTATCGGCGGGGTGGAGAGAGGGGCGTCAACATCTTACCCGACTCTTGCTATCCAACCCTCAAGAGCTTACGTAGGTTTGAAAATTTAAAAAATCCGTTTATTATTAATTTTATTATCTAATAGTACAATATGTCTAGACTATTCTCCCAAAGTTTTAAGTCAATCGGAGTAAAAGTCTAGGAGGGGAGCCTTTGGGAATTCCCCCCGTTGGGAAAGACCAGCCGGAAGCAACGCAGGTAATCGCATTTTTCTCAAAACACTATTTTTGTAGTCGGTGAACACGATGTCTCAAAAACTAATGCACCGATCTTATTGACATTTTGCACACTTCTTCAAAATGGCATTGACCAGTGATTGAACGGAGGTTTTTTTTCGATTACAATTAATTTTACAAGGCTATACGTTGTATAAATTGCAGCAAAATTTGAACTATTTTGCATACAACTCTGCTAAAAATTCAAATTTCAATTTTTTAAAAAATCCTTCGTTCAATCACGAGCTATTCTTATCTAATAACAGACAAAAATTTGTTTTTCAATTTCAGATAAAGCTATCACGAGTTATCTTGACCACCACGAGGACACTTTTTTTAGGGGTCACCGGAAACCAGGTCCCACCGGCTGAATTTCTGAAAACTGGATGAAATTTTTTTTTAATATTGTCGAAATGTTGCTCTTTTATGTGCTTAACATTTTTACTAAAATAACTAATATATTATTTTTTTAATAGAGCAATTATGCTTTTTTTTTCCTTCGCAACCCACATGACTCCTTAAAGATACCAGGGTATTCACTTTATTTCCTAGATGATGGAAACTTCATCGTTACAATTACATCAATCGTTTTTTCTACCAGCACGTTAGGCTACTCTCGCCTATAGGTTCACATGAAAGTTTCGAGGATAATTTTGATGTTTTTAATTGAGTCATCAAGAAAAGAGCTACTTCGAATGGAAACCGTTCATAAACAATATTACATTCCACAAAATTCATAGCGGATATAATATATTTTCATAATCGCTAAATGTTGCTTCGCAATTTAACACCGGTTATAAATCATACCCAGTAGCTCGCGCAGTGATCTTCGAAACTCATCAAAAATATGCAAAAAAAGAGAGAGAGAGGCAATTCCTTTTTGAGAGATGGAATGTGGGAGCTATTTTGCCGGTGCTGATGCACTCTTCTTCGACCGGTTTTTCCGTCGGGGCTGCACGTATATATATATATATGGAAGGACATTTTGAACCCTTTATATATATTTTATGTTGACTATCAGTACATATGGCTGTTTTGAAATTAGTCCTCGAAGTTGATTTTGAACTTCAAATTTTTCTTCAAAATCACGTTTTCCTGTGTGTCTATATATACACATATATATATATGGATATACAGTGAGTAAAAAAAAGTATGTGTACATCTCACACGGAACTTTTGTTAATTCGGCTTTATTTGTTCGTTCGTGTTTTTCCAAGATTTTTGTAAACAGACACCATATATATGCAAAATAAGCTATCAAACACCGAAATTTAATAAAGCATTTAATTTTTTCGTACGTTAATTTGAAAAAGATGACGTGTACAAATACTTTTTTTATCCACTGTATACAGTACCGGTAAAAAAATTTGATCACTTTGGATAATTGCAAAATTATTCTAATATAATTATTCTAATTATATCATTACTATTAGATTATTCCGATATAATTCATTTTATTTCTTATTTTGCAGAGATGCAATATAACTTTATAAAATGGATTATATTAGAATAATATAATTGTCATTATCCAAGGTGGTCGAAAATTTTGCAATCATCTAAAGTGATCAAAAACTCTCGACTCGCACTGTATATACACAGAGTGACAATTATAAAGTTAGTCTGTGTTTTTTCAAGGGCCCAGCGTGGAACTTTTCCCGCCGAGACGGATATAATATTTAATCGTTTTTCAAGTCCTCTTTTAAAAACAAATAGCGTGTTTTTGTGATGAGTAGTATTTGCCAGCAAACATTGATCATTCTGGAAAAGTATCAAAATCCCATCTTGAGTTGAGCAGAATGACGATAACTAAATTCCGAATACGAAACACCCGTAAAAAAGTGTTTGTATGGATTTAAATTGAATTTATCAACCTCGAAATGCATCTTTGATAATTGTTTTCTCGATGACGGAATAAAAAAAAAAGTTTTTCAGTTAGTGCGTCGTATTCGGAGTTTAAGGCGCTGTCACGGATAAACGGACCACTGTCACGGATAAAAAAATGATTTTTTTGTGTTTTCTCAAAGTATACGTATTCAAGAATATGTGAAAATAATTTCAAGTTTAAGTATTGAAAATTAACTAAATTATAGACGATTCAGCGAGCGCAGGTAGCGAAACGATTGCTATACTGAAACTTTTAATTGCGTTTTTCTCAAAACGACTTTTCTCGACCTGGCCGAAATTATAACTCTCGTAATTATCCACTAGTCTACTAGTTGTTCGATTTTCGATTTAAGGCGTTACCCCCACTTGTAGCGCAAAAAAAAGGCATTTTTCTTGAATTTTTTTAAAGAAAACTACAAAACTTTTTTAATCGATCAATATAACATCTTAAAGAACACATCTTAAAGAACTTTCAGTAAGTTTTTTATTGAAAAATATTACATTGTTTAGTGGCCAATGGCCGTCAATGAAATAATGTTTTTATATACACGGTTTGCGGTGACCAACATTGCGGCGAAGTGGATCATCTGAAAAAAAAATGCGGATGGATTTAGTCAAATATAAGTATAAACTAATCTTTAATCGTAGGATTTTAAAAAATATTCATTTTTCACAAAATGACGGACAGTCAAAGTTAATGGTTCGATTTTAACGAAAAAAAAAACGGCCGTTTTTTGGCTATAAACCGGCCATTTTTTTTAGAAAAAAAAATCGAACGATTAAAAACTACATTTTTATGTATTAAATAAGCCTGCAAAATTTCAAGAAGATCGGATCATTAGTGTTCGAGTAATCTTGCTCACCGACTTCAGAAATGCCATTTTGAGAAAAACGCGTTTAAAGTTTCAATTTCAGTTTACACGAAGAAAATATTTTTTTTTTGTAAACTTACATAGAGTCAGCTATTCCGGGCATCAAAAAAAACTGCACTTCAAATTGCACTTCAAAAAAATGCAATAAAAAAAATCGATTTTTTCAAAATCGCAGGTGGGGGTGGTAACCTCTTAAAAAGGCCAACATTTGCGTAATTGTAGTGGCTATTGTTGTACGTGGTCTTTTTTTTGTTTAACTTAGTATGTTTTAAGTCCCTAAATATAAGTAAAAGATTTCTCCAAAATTACATTTTTTAGAACATTTACCATCTCGTGAAGATTTTTTTAATTCAAAAACTGAACGTCAGGATGTCATTTCGTCTACCTGAGCGTATAGCGCGCTCGGCCGATCATGGTATAAACTTCAAACGCGTTTTTCTCGCAACAACGTTTTCAAAATCTAACTCCATCGTACCTCTAAAACTAATAAACCGATTCTCTTGAAATTTGAACCACATATTGTAAACATGATTCGCAACAAAATGACCCTGGATGGTTTTAAAATTTTCATTTTTACTCTTTTTTTGCGAAAAACTGCGTTTTTTACTTTTTTCGTTTTTCATCTGCCTTTCTTTTATTTTTTGATAAAACTTTATATCCGCGGGTCATTTTGTAGATGGTGTCATATTGAAACCAATGGACTTTGATTTTTTTGTTTCAGACAAGCCGTTGCCGAGTTGTGATGGAGCTACCTAGCCCACCTATTTTTGAGGCGTTACGTTAAACTATAGTTTTTGTACTTAAAAATGAATAAAAACGAATTAAATTTTTTTAAATGTATTTCAAGACTTTATTTATCAAGCCCAACAACTGTTATATTCATATCTTTTATAAAATCGTAAAAAAAATCGCTCAAATAGCCTTTTTTCGTGGCTCCAAAAAGGACTAGCCCCGTAATAAATACACTTTCGAAGTACATTAAAAACGTCTTTTTATGTATTTATGTAACCCAAACAAACTTTAAACGCGCTTTTTCTCGAAACAACGTTTTTCGACGGTTTGCTGATAAAATCTTCGAAACTACTGAAGCGATCCTTATGAAATTTTAACCACATATGCTTTACAACTGTAGCTATAGCGCATATCAAGGATTTTTCAAATTTTCATATTTACTATATTTTTTGCCAGAAACGGTGAAAAACACGTTTTTTTTTGTTTTTTCGAAAAATGTCCGCCATTTTGTTATTTTTGCATATATAAAAAATCGTATGATATGCGCTATAGCCATTCACATACTGAATCTAACACCGTTCGACTTTTTTTGTTTCGGATTATCCATCTCCGAGATTTCATCAACAGCGTAGAATTTTTTTAGGACATTTTTTTAACTACCATTCTCGTCTCTAAATAGTGACTATAATAAATAAATATTTTTTAAATGTATTGCGAAAGTCTATTAAGTGTAACAAATTTTATATCAATGTCTATGACATAAATCTAACAAAAAAAAGAATGAAAATAGCCCTTTTTAACGTCTGAAGTGCGAGACCCCCTTAAGAAACACATGGGTGGTTTATAATTGTCGCCCAGTATAAATACATTGCACCACGCCTCACGTATCCACCCGACGTCGCGTCGATCCGACTTTTAATTATTTTTTGATACTCGCGCGGTCATTTGCCTGTTCATAGAAACCGGCGCCGGCGAAATGACAGAATCAAGGACTCGATCCTTCTAGGAAAAAGAGGACGATCGTCCTGCGTGTGCGTGCGCGCCGTACACGTTCATAATATATCGCACGTATATATCAATAATGAACGATGCACGGCGCGGGTCATTCCGGATGCGGCGTGTCTCGCGCCTCGCGTCCGATCCGCCTCGGCGCCACTTTTTCTCGATGACCTTGGCGTTTCGATGTTCCCGCGGCGATGACGATAGCCGACGACGATAGGCGACAACTTGATCGTTTCGGGGTGCGTTCGTGGGCAACGAGAGCCACCCTGCTCGTGACGATTTATCCGCGAGAGTGATGAAAAGCGCGGGAATGCCTTAAGGGGCTACATCTACCTAGAAGCCCGAAAAAAATGGCCGAATACCGATTTTTTCTGGGAAACGGTTGGTGAAAAAGAAACTCATTTTTTTTAGTTGAGTTGAGAGCTTTAAAAAAAATCCCCAAAGATACAGAAAAGCGACAAAAGCATCGCCGCCCATAAGGTTTGGCGGTGGACACTCTCCAGCTCAAACGGTCCATCTGAAAACTAAAAACCAAACGGGTTATTCGAGTTCGCAATAAATACGAGTCGTTGACGATCGTCGATTTTTTAAATCGTTTTTTTCAACAACGTGGCGACGGATTGAAACTCGAGTACACAAAATCTATGAAAAAAGTCGTCATTTTTAGACAACTATTAAAATATGAAGATCGATTTTAAAAAAGTGAGATCGTCAACGACCTTTTAATGTTTCTCGTCGTACCTCCTGTAAATTTGGAAATAATTCATTAAGCGGTTCTCGATACATCATGTCCACCGACATTGAAAACAGTGTTTTGAGAAAAACGCGTTTAAAGTTTGAAGTATGGCGCTGCTCGCCCGGCCGACTGTTAGAAGCTATTGCTCATACAATTTTAAGAATATTTCAATGACATTTTTCGGGAATTTAGCTAGAAGGTGATCATAGTGAATAAAGATATTTTATCGAATAAAATATGCCTACTTGTAACAGGCGAAAAATCACTTTTTTCATAACCAATATATTCTGACAGTACCTACATCATCTTATAAATGTTCCCTGAAAATTTTGAGGTGATCGGATCAAAACTATCAGAATTATAGGCTGTTATGTCCACGCCCGTTGGAACGCTGAAAGCGTTGTTCAAAGCTTTAAGCGCTTCTTTCTCGAAAATACGTTTAAAAACTGCTGCATCGATCTTTTAAAAATTTGTCGGACTTATCTAGATGTAAAATATATTATTTAATCAAAGGATTTTTTTCCGATGTATTCTCTCGCTTTCATGAACGAAAAAGGTCCATTTTTCACAAAAATCAAGACTCTCACTTTGAACACACGCTATTTATTTTAAGGGGTTACCCCCACTTGCGATTTTGAAAAAATCGATTTTTTTTATTGCATTTTTTTGAAGTATAAGTATCCGGGCCCATACTTCTGTATGGGCCCGGAATAGATGACTTGTTTACAAAAAAAAATATTTTCTTCGTGTAAACTGAAATTGAAACTTTCAACGCGTTTTTCTCAAAATGGCATTTCTGAAGTCGATGACCAAGATTACTCGAACACTAATGAACCGATCTTCTTGAAATTTTGCAGGCTTATGTAATACATAAAAATGTAGTCTTTAATCGTTCGATTTTTTTTTTTCAAAACAAAAATGGCCGTTTTATAGCCAAAAAACGGCTGTTTTTTTCGTTAAAATCGAACCATTAACTTTGACTGTCCGCCATTTTGTGAAAAATGAATATTTTTTAAAATCCTTCGATTACAGACTAGTTTATACTTATATTTGACTAAATCCATCCGCATTTTTTTTTTTTTCAGACGATCCACTTCGCCGCAATGTTGGTCACCGCAAACCGTGTATATAAAAACATTATTTCATTGACGGCCATTTGCCACTAAACAATGTAATATTTTTCAATAAAAAAATTATTGAAAGTTCTCCAAGATGTGTTCTTTAAGATGGTATATTGATCGATTGAAAAAGTTTTGTAGTTTTCTTTTAAAAAATTCATGAAAAAGGCCTTTTTTGCGCTACAAGTGGGGGTAAAGCCTTAAATGTGATGTTTCGGAAATTCCTTCGATTAATCATAGGACAAACTTATATACCACCGAAATCTGTTTGATTTTAGTATATTAAATAGATACCCTAGTTCAGAAGAGCACTGCTCACAGCAAAATACCTTTTTGAGAGGTGCTTCCCGTACACAGGCTGTGAGTCGATTATAATTGAATATTTTCACTAAAAAATTACAGAGTGTTCTTCAGATTATATTTTTTTCAAATACCTAATTATTTAGAAATTCATCATCAACAATTTCTAAAAAAAAACAAGAATCCCAAAATTGAGCTGTTTTCCACCGTTACAACTAGGCATAACGCGTTGAAAAGAATCTCAATATCCCAGCAAAGCGTGAAATAAGGGAAGGGCGATACAGCGTGCTACTTTTTTTCCAATGACCTTTTACTCTAATTAAGGTAGTCTGATTAGAAAAAAAAGGTCATAACCGATTTTATAGACCTTTGGGCGTACAATGAAGCTCCCATGTTTTTTGCAAGAAGATTAAAAATACGAAAATAATGGGATCGTAAAAATTTGCGTCTTGGCTCATTGTACCCCATGGGTGGGGTCAACGTATCATATAGGTGGGTACAGTGTGTCAACTACTGCGAAACATATGGTACAACGAGGCCGTTGAAACTCTTATATTTTTCCAACATAGATAACAGATTTTTACACATAACAGTACAAACCCAAACAAAATCAGTGTATCAGTATCAGTATAAAATCAGTAATATCACAGGAACGTCTTAATTTTACAAATCGCACGTCGTTGACAGCGGCCCGTGACACATTGCGCTTCTTCGGAGCGTTGTCACTTTTTTGTTCCCTCATTGGGAGTCGGAGCATTGTGCCCCGCATCTCGGTGATACATTGTACCCTACTAGTTAAATATCTGATTATCGATGAAAATAACTATTAATCAAACTACAAATGGAAAAACACAAGTCACTAAGCTCATCATGAATAATAAAACTATCGATTAGGACCGAAAACCCGAGCCGCTGTTAAAAGTTACGTTATATTTTACGTTTTTTCGGCGAGCGATTTTTTTTCCAAGCCTCAATTAAGGTAGTTCCTCTGCGAAAATCTCAACCAAAAGTTTACATACCATGTTCATGTTTAAAAGATTGATAATTGGTTTAATTAGTGATAAATAAAATTAAAAACTACGCAATATTGACTCGGTACTAGTAGATAATACAATGGATATCATTTATTGCCGTAAAATATATTTTATATTGTGTTTTTGATCTACCATTGCCAGTAAACTTTTTGCCGGGACTGTCCAGGCTTTGCCCCAATTGTTTTTTTTTCCAGGCTTTGCCAGCCTGTGCACCAAAATTGTGAGGGCTTTTCATGGTTATATCTTGGAAACTAGATGGTGAATCATTCTCATTTTTTTTTCACATTATTCGTGATATCTTACTCTAGCTTATCCTCGTTTTTTATCAATTTCTTAATTTTAGTTTTGACGGTAAAATTAATGATGCTCTGTTTGCCAATCATAACGCATTTGTTGCGTGTAAACCAAGCCAACTTTAAGTGTAAATATCTCAGGTTTGGGGTGGTCAAACTTATTCAAATTGCACAGATGTTTGGATAATGTATTGAATAACATATATGTCAAATTTCAACCATTTCTTAATTCAACTCATCTGTGGAGGTACTACCTTAATTGTTAATTTTCAATAATTCTTTGTGCACTGCTATCGACTTTGTTTCAGGCCTGACGAAACCAAATATAAATCGCGGTCCAACACAAAAAATTTCGAAATTTACGAGCAACAAACCTCCGAGAAATCGCATCTAGCCCACAGTGCCCCGTGATACATTTGACCCCACTCTCCTTGCCATAAAAAATCAACGTCAATCAAGTTCTGACGGAACGGTGCCCCACCTATAGGAAGTTTCCCAACGACGAATTGACTCGACTAACGAAGCGTCGTTAATTTGGCGGAATCACTTTCGCCCATGTGTCCACAGATCCATAAACCCTCCACCAGCCGCGGCTATGCCTGCATCCGCACGAGTGCGTATTACTTATGCGCACTGGCCGGTGCATTATGGTCGACTGGTAGTAGGAGGCTTGGTTGGTGAGGGAGGGTTAATCGTACCAACACGTTTCCACGCGTCTCGCTTGTGCGTGTTACCTCGGTTTTTATCAAGGTCGCCCCTCGGCTGGGCGCGAACACACGTTGTATAGTTGCAGCGGAGGCATCGCGCGCCGCAGCCATCATCAGCAACACGGGAGGGAGGTCAGCAACACAAAGAGCATTCCGGGAACAGCGAGTGAGGGAACGACGAGGAGGAGGTTAGGTTGACAAGAGGCCACGGGAGGATCGCGGCTTGCTTTCTGCAGCGGCGACCACCGCAACGCATTCAGTCGGCGTGGCTACCGTGCGTTATGAGAAAAACCGAGGCGAGAGCAACAACGAGAGTGTGAGAGAGGGCATAAAGTGCCTGGGCAAATTCAGGGCCCTTTTACACGTACCGCCGTCCAATCTTCGCGCCAACTGGTGCACGTCGCCCCAACGTGCCGTTACGATGTTGGCGAACAGTGGCTAACCGGCGTGGCTTGCCCGAGTCGAAATTTTCAGCCTACTTTAAAGGCCTTTGATCCTACGTCAGCCTCACTTGAGTCTGTTTACTGCTAGAAGTCCTACTATGGGCCGCCACCCGAGTCGAAATTTTCAGCCTTTTTCAAAGGCCTTTGATCCTACGTCAGCCTCACTTGAGTCTGTTTACTGCTAGAAGTCCTACTATGGGCTCCTAACATGCTCTTTCTTTGCTGCTTACCTCCTACATAGGCCCTTATACTCCTACCTAACCTAGCTGAAGTCGTTGCAGCTCCTCAAGCTGCTAGAAGTTCTACTATGGGTCCTAACATGCTCTTCCTTTGATGCTTACCTCCTGCATAGGCCCTTATGCTCCTACCCAACCTAGCTGAAGTCGTTGCAGCTCCTCTTTTGATTGCGTTTGGACCTATCGTGCATTTGGCTGTTTCGACGAAACGAGGGTGGGGATGGTCGCATTCGAAAGAGCGGGTCTGATAGTTTTCAGTAACCGTCATACGTTGGACTAGGTAGGATCGCGCGTTCGCCGTAGAGACCTACTTTTCCAATGTCCTTTCCATTATCTCCACCCAGCTAACCTTTCGCATTCGCTTCAAACTTGCCCCTGCAGCTCCAGCAACTCTCCAAAGTGGCAGAAATGGATTTTGGGCAAACAGTTACAATATGTTGTATAGGAATTGCCCTCATGTATGCATGCATACGCGGATCCCTATAGCAGGCACGCATGCATACGTATAGGTACTAGTACACGTGTGTTGGTGTTTGCTTAGGCATGTATGTGTGCGGGTATATATGTCTACGCATGCGCGTATTCAGGCATATGTATCTCTATGTGCGTAATGGAGTGTAGGGGAGACCGGGGCAAAATGGTATAGCGGGGCAAAACGGTACCGGGGCAAAACGGCACTGGGGCATAATGGGATCGGGGCATAATGGGATAGCAAAAAAATTAAGTTTCTTGGTGCTTGATTTGGGGCAAAATGGGATAGGGGCAAAATGGGACAGAGAGGAGTGGAATATCAAATTGGGGCAAAATGGGACACACAAAAATGAAGTGTCGCAGCCCGCTGAATTTGGAACAAAATGGGATAACAGGAAAATTCATGCTTCGGCTCTATGAAAGAGCTGTTGAAACATAATTATACGATTAAACGAACTTACCTGGAAGTGAAGTTCGATCGTAATTGTATGAAGCGTCTCTTCCGATAGATCAAGTTGTAGTTTCCCCCTATCATGCCCGAATTACCACACGCTTTAAAGCCATCCAGAGATTCTTTTGTTCTCCACGGATGGCATCTCGATGTTCATTCTTTGAAAGTGTTGCCGTAGTAAAGGGAAATATGGCTACAACGATATGGGTTTTGTTTGTTAGCTGAAAAAACTTTGGGAGGGTTGTGATCTATCGGAAGAGACGCTTCATACAATTACGATCGAACTTCACTTCCAGGTAAGTTCGTTTAATCGTATAATTGTATTTTGCGTCTCTTCCGATAGATCAAGTTGTAGATGTTTAAAGATACAAACGGCAACTATAACTCAGTTATAGAACTCATTAATGTATGCATTTCTGTCATTCTTATAAACATAAAACACAGTCTTTCGTTTATATAAGAGAGAACGAGGGTTCAACTTCAACAGTGAAACGGGAAAGGTGTTTTTTTTTTTTTTAACTTCTCATAATAGCTTTTGCGAGTGTAGTCGTCTTTGAATTATTTGTCCACCCTGCTGCTTTTCTAATACTATCAATTCCAACGCCTTTTTTCTTTGCGGCCGATGATGATGCGTGGCGGGTACTATGGGCCGAGAAAATCTTTGTATCGATACCGCTGTCTGCGAGAATCTGTTTTATCCATCTTGCTAACGTTTGAGAGGATACCTTACGGTAAGGTCTTTTCACTGCGATAAATAGGGACTCCTCCTGTTCCCGTATTATTTTTGTTTTTTCTATATATACTTCAAGGGTCTTTACTACACAAATCTCTTCGTTTTCTAGATATGTCGGTAATATTAAAAGTGGTTGCATTCTATTTCGTCCAGATGTTTTGATTGTGTCTGGTATTTTGATTTGAATTCCATCTAGTCGTCTTTCAATAAATTGCAACTTTATCAGTGATAGCGTCTGAATCCGTTGGGTAGTAGTGAGAGCTAAAAGCGTGACGAGTTTTGCAGCCAAGGTGGATAAGGATAGTTGATCATTTTTTCCTAAAGAGTTTAAATAATCTAGCACTGTCTTTGGATCCCAAGTTTCATCGTATCTTGGTTTCGATGGACGAAGCTCGAAAATTCCCTTGAAAAGGCGTTTGATGTTTGAGTCTTGGCCCACGTGCTGGCCGACGACTAATGAGATCGCTGATCTTAAGGTGTTAAGGGATCCATAAGAAGCTCCTTTGTCGAACTCCTGGGTGAATAGCGAGATGATCTCTTGTATCGAAGGTCTATATAAGCTGATTCCGAGCTTCATGCAAAAATTCCACCATTTCTTCAAGGCACTATTATATTGTTTTATCGACGTTGGACGTAGCGAAGCTGTCATGAGTTCCAGCGATTCTCCGGAATATTTTTGAGTCGGAATGCCTCCCTGATAATATCCCTACCTCCAGGGTAAGGTCTCGCCAAAGTGGGTGAGGTTGCCTGTCCGAGGATAAGAGCAGGTTTTTATCTGGGCGAAACACTATCGGTGGTTGGTCCAATAAGGTCCGAAATAGTGGATACCACGGTTGTGTCGGCCACCTTGGTACAACAACAATCACCGTTGCCTCTTCATCTTCAATTTTTCTTAGGACTCGCGGAATTATTGCATAAGGTGGAAACGCATACCCAAGAGTGAAGTTTGACCATACTATCGTAAAAGCATCAACCGCCATAGAATCTGGATCGCGGTACCAGGAGACGTAATTGGAGCATTTGGTATTAATGCGAGACGCAAAAAGGTCGATGTCGGGTCTTCCTAGCATATTAACAATTTTATCAAAAGCCGAATCGGCGAGACTGTATTCGGTCTCTTTTTCTAATCGTCTAGATTCAAAGTCTGCCTCAATATTCTCTTTTGTGCCGATGAATGATGCAACTAGATTTAATTGCTTTCGTTCGCACCAATCCCAAATTGACCTTGCTAGCTCGCATAAATTCTTGATCCGTGTTCCACCCATCCGGTTAATATAAGCAATAGCCGTTGTGTTATCCAGTCTCAATAGGATATCACATTTTTGAAGGTTGTTTGCAAAGCATTTCAAACCAAAAAATGCCGCCATTAATTCCAAAATATTAATATGTGATTCCCGTTCGCGACAGCTCCAAAAACCGAAGGTCCTTTTGTTTCCACACACTGCTCCCCATCCAGACATTGACGCATCACTCCGAATTTCCAAACAAAACCTTGGCGGTCGTATTGAAGTTTTAGCTTTTTGAATCGCGCTCTCCCACCAATAAAAGTCTTTTCTTATTTCTGGATTTATTCTCATTTCCATATCGAAACATCCGTTGCTTTGTTGTAGAGCTAAGTAGCGAGCTCTTTCAAAAAATTTTGTGTGAGCAAAACCGTAAGGAACCGCAGGGCAGCACGCGACTAATGTACCAATGACTTTGGCAAAATCTCTAATTTTACATTTGTTTGTTGTCTGAAATTCATGGACCATCCGTTCTACTTTTTCTTTTTTGTCTTGAGGCAATTCTAGAAGCATATTTTTTGTATCAAACCAAAAACCTAAGTATTTGCATCTCATCGAGGGTGTAGTTTGGGATTTTTTGAAATTAACTATGAAGCCCAACCTTTGGATGATTGAGATTGATTCTCGGATATTTTCCCGGCACAACTCAAAGGATCGCCCTATGAGTAATAAATCATCAAGATAAATGACCGACATAAATCCTCTCTCTCTTAAATGCGCAATTATTGGTTTCAAAACTTTCGTGAAAACATAGGGTGCAGTCGATAAACCGAAAGGTAGGCAAGTGAATTGAAACAGTGTCCCATTAAATTGAAACCTTAACATTTTTCTGTCCGTTTTTGCTATAGGGATAGCATAATAGGCGTCTTTGAGATCAATCGTAGCCAAAAAATAAAATTCTCTTATCAGATTTATAGCTGTTCTTCGGTCTTCTAATTTAAAGTGTTCGGTTCTTATAAACTCGTTCAATTTTTTAAGGTTAAGTACCAATCGATGGCTCCCGTCAGCTTTTGGAACCGTGAAAATATCCGACACAAATTGATCGGGGTTAGGCTGACACGCTTCAATGGCGCCTTTTTTAAGTAACTCCCCTACTAGTTGTTTAATCGTCGCAGCTTCGTTTCCTGAAAACGGTCGATCTACTGGGATTGTCGATTGATGAGGCTTTTTAAAAAAGGGAATTTCATACCCTTTAACCCAGGCAAGGATTCGTGTATCCGATGTAATTGATTCCCATTCTTGTGTAAAAAGGCGAAGTCGACCGCTTATTTTACTCACCGTTGCTAACGTTTCCGATTCGAGCGCCTGTCTATTTTCTGGGTGAAGCTGTCCCGTTGACGGTAGTCTCTTTGTCTGGAAACCGTGTTCAGATTCTTCGATACCTGTGGGTATTTCGTCCCGCCCGCTCCCGTCGATCTTTGGTAATATTTCCCCGCGGGTCGACGAGGCGGGGTTTTGGCGTTTTTTGATATCTTCGATGAGATCGTAGTTCGTGGTGTTTTCAGATCTCGAGATGCGTTAGTTAAGGCTTTTGCTGCCTTCACTTTTTCCTCGAGATCTTTTCCGAATAGAAAGGCATCTGGTGTTGATGTGATCAAGACATCCTTAAAGGACGTGTTTAAACTCGATAAAATCAGGTTTTTTCGGACCGCAGATTCATCATGCTGAACGTCCGTAAGGAGTCTCCCAACGTCACTCAGGCTTTCCAATAACCCGAGTCTTTCGTGTTTATTGACGAGGACATTCCGAAACATTTTCCCTATGGCTGCTAGACAGGCTGCGATTTTTGATTGTTTTAAAATGATTCTCTCGTCTCTTTTTAGAATTGTTTCTGATAAAGCGGCTACAACCTCTGGATTGACAGAGGGTGGGTCGATGCATGTTGCGTTTTTAGGTGGCGGGTATTTCTTAATGATTTTAGCCTTCTCTTCTGAGGGGAGTCCTTTTTTAAGAATTTCTTCCCAACGTACTAACATCTCGGTAGAGATTGGCTCGTCTAGTACGCGATCCTCTAAAATGCGTTTACCCATAACTTCGAGGATGTGTGGATCAATGGTAGGTTCGGACTCCGGAAGGGTGGGTTCCAAGATTAACAAATCTTCAGTGATCGGAGAATTGATAATGTTTGGTTCTGTGGGGTGAGTGGACCGTGCGATAGTTGCGGTCTCCCGATGTATAACATCAGGTTGATCTTCATTTGTCGAAGTGTCGTTGATAAGACGCGGTGACTTTTGAGGCCAATCGTTATGACCATCGTTTACCGAGAATTCAATAAGATTGAAATCGTTCGATCGATTTTCCGAGCTTTTTTCCGAATTGCGACGTCGTCTAGTATGACGAGGTTCGTCCTCAGATGAGACGGAGTTGTGGCGGCGTCCTAATAACCAAGACAATAATCGTGTTGGTGTCGCAGTCTCGGAAGTACGTCTAACGTACTCGCTTTAATGGTTAGAGCCAATTAAAGCGAACGAACAACCATAAGTTCGTATTATTGCCGGGTAATAACCCCTTTCCCTGTAGGTTAGAGCCTACAGGGATGGCTTGTGACGAAGGATATTTGTCACGATTCTCCGCCATCTTGATGCACCCGTCACATCCTCTCGATCGCCGTGATACTTACTTTTGTGCTTATTCCGATGACTTCCGCTTGCGAGTTGATGTTCTAATTTAGCAATCCTCTTTTCCAGATGATTTTTTCCTTTTCCTTTTCTTGAGTATTCGTCGTAATCGCTCATCTCGTAGATCGATTTCTAATGCGTGTGGCTCTTTCGACACACGAAAGAAGAATGAACATCGAGATGCCATCCGTGGAGAACAAAAGAATCTCTGGATGGCTTTAAAGCGTGTGGTAATTCGGGCATGATAGGGGGAAACTACAACTTGATCTATCGGAAGAGACGCAAAATACAATCTAATCTAAATGGTGCTTGTGGTTCGTTTCAGTCCACATATACGCAGATAATACGGACTGATCGATATATTTGTCGACACATATCCGTCGATTTCATGGGGAGCGGCGGTTCTAGTTTCATAAAACAATTTACGTAAAAATTGACAAGAGTTAGATTTTCATCAATGGCTTGAAAATCAGTATCAGTAACGTGCAGTTGGCAGAAAATAAATTAAAAAAAAAAACAAAGAAAGATAACAACAAAAAAAACCACAGATTGCACGCGTCAGATTATAAAAATTACTTGATTATTTAAATAATTAATAACGACAAAGAAATTGTACCAATCGAATAAGAAGGCTCAAATAACAATTTACGTCAAGTTTGGTACAGTTCTGACCGCAGAATCAAAAGTAATTGTTTAACAAACTTTAATAACAAATGAAAAATTAGTATTTTTTTGAATGTTGAAGTCCTTAAATTTATTGGATTCAACAAATCCTGACGAGCCGAGCACGAACTGTTGTTGTAAAGTCAAAAATTCCACTGTCCCATTTTGCCCGGATCCCGTTTTGCCCCAACCGCCTCTTTCTGAGGAGCCTGATTTTCTCCGGCCCATTTTGCCCCAGTCCCGTTTTGCCCCAATGACGTATTTTCCAGCAGTGTTAATTTTCACTATTCCATTTTGCCCCAAACCCGTTTTGCCCCGGTCCCATTTTGCCCCGGTCCCATTATGCCCCGCTATACCATTTTGCCCCGGTCTCCCCTATACGTGTGCCATTCGACGTCCTCCTTGGCGCCTGCAAGTGGAGAAAAGGGAAATTTGTTCCCGTTCCAGGCGTTAAGTAGGAGCTCATTTTACATCGAATGCGAAGCTACTTTACCGCCTTTATCTCCTACCACTGTGAGGAACTGGAGGGGCAAAATAGGCTGAAAATTTCGTCTCGGGTAGGGTTGCCATCGTTGCGCAACCGGTCGCCGCACACTCAACGGTTGTTTTCACGCTTCTGAACTTTACTCCATACCGAACGGAAGCGCCGATCAAACAATGTTTCCTCTTCTTTCTTGTCTCTTCGTTGTACAGGTCCAAGCGTTGTATTCCAACGGCCATAGGAAGGCTGGGTAATTGGCTTGGATATGGACGTGCGGTTGGATAATTTCTCCGCTGGAATACGTAATAACGAAGAAACGAGGGATACGGGAATACAGGGAGAGAAAGAGCGGGAGAAAGAGAAAATACGAGGAGGGCTGGTGAGGTTGCATTCTTGGTTCATCGCACGTACACACCATCCACGCAACAGTCCGCATGACACAAGAACCTAGCAGTGCAACTAGTTGCATAATCGCGTTGCATTGCCCCTCGTGTATGCGGCTCCGGACGTGCGGTAGGGCCGGGAGGTTCAACGGCAAGGGGGGAGGAGGGCCTGAAGCCCTGCGATGGTCAGGGTTGGGACATTGCGCGCTTGCGGCCACCTCCGGCTCATACATGATGAGCGTAGACGTCTGCAAATGGATGGCGAGCCAGAGAAGGAAAGAACGACGGCGCGGGCGAGTCGGAGAGAGATGGGGGGGTTGAAGAAAAGACAGCTGGAGGCCTGGAAGGGCAAGAGGGAGGGAGAGGAGGAACGGGAGGACTAGGAGGGAGAGAGACGAAGGGAAGGAAAGGCTGATAGGGACGGAGTGGAAATGAACAAAAGAGACAAAGAACGGAGGGGAAAGATGAGGGACAAAGAGGAACCGATAGGCTGAGAATAGGGAAGAAAAGAGACGACGTTAGTCGTGAGCCCGTTTATCGCGTTCACGATGGTGTTGTGATGCAGAGCCCGCGTTCACTGAGACGAGGGAAGGTGCATCGGCCGACGAAGACGCCGAGACCTTCCCCACCAATGATGCCAAGAGAGAAGCAACGATTATTTTGCTTGTAACGCGTCGGCTGGATGAGTCCGACTCTGATGAGGGGTCGGAGGAACAGCAGCTAGCGCGCGACCATCCGCGAATGAGGGGGCGAGGTGGAGCGAGACGGGAAAGTGGAGGTTAGTAGCATCGGAGCGGTTGGCCGTATGACCTTGTGTTTATGCGCCGACTGCGTCTGGCCTGATGCGCCAACGTGTCGGTAGTCCTTCCCTCCGCGCAACTAACCAATTATTATTGGGATGTTGAATTAGTTCTTGCCGTTCTTTTGTTTTTGTGAAAATTGATGCTTCATTTTGAAAAATCGTTGCTAATGCTTTCAAACGTTTTGAAACTGTTGGGCGATCAACTGATTATGATTCTGCAAGTTCAGCTGGTGTCTGACATGAGTCTTCCATGGAGTGAATGGCTCTAATTCAACACATAAAAATCATCATTTTTGAAGCGTCTGAACCAATCTGTGCATGTTGATTCCGGCAGAGCATGGGCCCCGTGAGTCTCAACAATTCTGTGTGCTGCAGATTTTTTTAAAGTAGTGCAGTTAAATTCCACGCTAATGCTTTTTTGGCTCGAAATTTGGCATGTTTAACACTATGGGAAAAAACTTGTTTACACTTCGGCAAAATGACACACTGAATCAAGCTTGCTTATAGTGGTTCTAGTAATTGTGCGGTTTGAGCACTTTTCTGAAAACGACAGATTTTTTCCTGATTTTGTGATTGGTCACCACTATTGACATTCGGTCGAGGGAGGCTGACGTTTTCTATTGATTCCATAAGTTATGGGGTTTTGAAGTTCCGGTAAACACGTTGTAAAATAGGGCATTTTTTAATATTTCGATGCTTATAGAGTAATTGCGGGGGAGATGGCCATAAGGGAGAGATGGCCAATAGAAATGTTTCAGAGAACCGCGCACTAGATTTCATCTGTTACTGCTTAATTCGCTTCGGGTCGTGCGCAGGTGTCAGTGTACAACCAAATGTTTGACAAAAAGAATGTAAAAGTAAGTAAAATCCTTTTTAATTACTCTGTCTACTGTTGAATTTCTTTAGCTTCATGTTTTACATTGTGGTGATGTTGTTTTGTAAAAGTAATGGTTACTTTTGTATTTCTTGAATAGTTCACGATCAGTGCTTTGTTATAACCTCAAGATTTCGCATGTATTGTTTCGACTTGTGTACATTTTAGATGTGGCCATCTCTCCTAACGGCCACATCCAAAATGTGGCCACCAGGAGATTAGGAGAGATGGCCACGTCCAGTAGGTGTATGATCGCCATAGTGTTATTTGTAATGTGTTCGAGTTATTCATTTTTTCTACATTTGTTTTAGATGCCTAATAAGTACAGGAGAAAAGAAATTGCTCTACGAGGCAACGGGACTCAAGAATCATTGAAAGCAGCTATTAGTGCTGTAAAAAATGATGAGTTGTCGGTTCGTGCGGCCGCTAAGACCTAAGAAATGCTTAGGACGACCTTAAAAAGACAATATGAGAACAATGACAAAAAATGTTGCGGAGAAAATTATTATGAAACTCTTCTCATCGAAGACTTGCTAAAGTGGATAGTGTGCCGGCTTTGGGTACACAAAAATTATACTGATTTCGATTACACGTGTTCTAAATGTGGCCAAAAGAAAAAAAAATAAGAATCAAACCATAAAACCAACGAAAACCGAGAGCGGTCTCTTCCCTCTCTCCCCCCTGCAGCCGTTGTTTCGGTGTGTTTGCGTTTGTTTGGGTTCAAGGAGGTTGCCAACTAATGGGCCGGCGGGGGGGGGGGGGGCAAGATAGGGATGGGAGGGTGGAGGAAATACGAATTTTAGACATTTTAGACCCGCATATACATGCTTTCAAATATCTAGCGAGGGCACTTGCCCCCCCCCCTACCCCCCCCCCCTGGCGACGCCTTTGTTTGGGTTGTTATTAGGGCCCTAAAAATTATCAACGCAGTACAATTGTAGTTCATTTAAATATATATAAAAATTACGTTTAGTGTCTTTAGGGGGTTCTGCCCCTTGGCAGCGCCTGGGGTTGCACCCCCCGGATCACCTGCGTAGCGGCATCAGACACCTTCCGAATACAACACACGAAAACAGCGGGGGGGGGGGGCAAGAGGTATTCAAGAAGGCTTCGTTTGTAAATCCCCCACTTCTCACATCCAATATAGGTGTTCCGAAAATGTTCGAAAATACGCTATTTTATAACGTGTTTTCGTGAACTTCGAAACCTTATACCTTCTTATGGGAGGGTGACCGCCGCGATTTATGTTCGGCATTGCATTTAGGACGGTTTTTTTATAAATGCCCCACTCCCCACCCCCAATATATACGTCGAAATATTAAAAACTGCCCTATTTCATCAAGTGTTTCCGCGAACTTCAAAACCCCAAACTTATGGAATTAATGGACGGGTCAGCCTCCCCCGACGGAATATCACTCAACATAATGGAACAAACAAGTTCACGATGGAAAAAGAAAATTCTTGTCGCTTTTCGGAAAACTCCTCAAATTGCATAATTACCATAGTTCTTTATAGATGCGACCATCTTAACCCTTTGCGGCATAGTGTAACGCTGGTGTTACTCCTAATTCGATTCAGATTTTGACAATTCGAAAGTATTTTCTAAATTAAATGTGGTGGTTGTAAATGCGTTTTAAGGATCCTAGGATTTCAATAACTACTAAAACGTGCCTATTTAATTTTTATTTTTCACGTAGCGGGTGTCATCAATAACGAAAGTGCAAAAAAACGAACTTTTTACATCATAAATCGGATGACGACTAATATAGCAGGTGAACCATGACGAAAAATTGGTACATACTTGGTTTTTGATCCACTAAATACGAACCCGAAGTCTGAACGGGCAAATTGAAATTGGCGGATCTAATATGGCGGCTATAAATGGCAAAAACTATAGGATTTTTTCCAAATTTGATGATCTATTTTTTAAAACCCCCGAGTACCACCTTTCGCTATCATCAAACGACGTTTTGCATTTATGGTCGGCCATATTGGATCCGCCATCTTGAATTCTCGAATTTTGAGTGCATATTCGTAATCAGCGACCCCGAAAACCCCCGAGTACCAACTTTTGCTATCATCAAACGACGTTTTGCATTTATAGTCCGCCATATTGGATCCGCCATCTTGAATTCCCGAATTTTAAGTGCAGATTCGTAATCAGCAACCCCGAAAACCCCCGAGGACAAAATTTCAAGCCAATTGCACGTAAAGAAAAATGTATGCTTGAAAGGGTTAAACTACACGCATGCAGTTCTGGTAGTAACGCCATCTGTTGGAAAACAGCGAGAAGTTATTCAAAGTCCTAAAACTTACATTTTAAGCTAGCAACAACACTAGACCGAACTCTTCGTCGACAGCCATTTTGTTACTTGCCTCCGTGCCACAGGATTCTTAAATTTTGGGATCTAGCCGGACAAAGCCTTGAACTTCGCCAGGGCAAGGCTCGTTTTCTGGCGAAATTCAGGATGATCCGCAGCTCATGGACCTCCGACCAAGCTTGATTTTCCAGACGCGAAAGGCCATCCCCCGGATAGCGGAGACGCCGAATGAATCCAGTTGGTCGAAAGAGACAAAGGTCTCCAGGCTCGATGGGGACAACATGCATTCACGCATATTTATAAATAACCTCTCTTTTCTCGCTGCACTTTGTGGGTCTCGTACAGACGAAGAGACGAAGGACTGTGTGCGCGCGCGCCCGCCCCGAGGCCGACAGGATCTCGTCGAAGATATTGCAAACGCGTACGGGGATTATTATCGGAATGTTCGCGCTTGATTATCCTCGATTATCGGCGCTATGAGGGCCATGGTACAATCATTGGCAGCGTGAGATCGTCACTACTTCGTTGATGCAAGAGTGTCAGTGGATGTGGCAAAATCGACCGCGGGTCTAGGAATATCTATGAGGCGCAAAGAAACAGTGAATTGGTAGGAATGCTGTGTTATTCGATTGTTTCGTAGACTCTTTGATCGCGCTTAACCCAAACAACCTCTCAATCACCCAAAGAAACCCAACTTAATTAAACAACCAATTCGTACTTTTATAAATGGTCGTTGGTATAGGTTATTGAACTGACATTGGCGAATGAGCGGTCGGGTTTCGGTTCCTGTGGTAATTCGAGTTGAAGGATTATGGCTAGTTGTAAAAGTCAAAAAATCACTTTTTTTCAAAAGCGATATATTTTGACGGTGTATCATCTTTTGAATGTTCCCTGAAAGTTTCAAGGTGATCGAATCAGAAGTGGCCGATTTATAGGCTATGCTGATGCCCGCCGGAACGCTCGGAGCTCCGTTCGAATCTTTAAACGCAGTTTTTTCGAGAGTACGTTTCCAAAGTCGGTGACCAAAATATCTCAAAAACTACCGAATCGAGATTTGGAATTTTTCTAGGACTTTTTCTAGATGTAAAATATAGTATTTGATCGAATGATTTTTTTTCCATTGTATACCTTCCATTTAATGAACGAAAAATATTAATTTTTTTTATTCATCAAATGGAAGATATACATATTTACGAAATTATTTTTGGTATGATTTTGGCGAAAAAATTAATATTTTTCGTTCATCAAATGGAAGGTATTAATTAGAAAAAAAATCGTAATTAATCGGAGGTGATTCCGAAACATCAAATTTAAAAAATATTCCCCGCATTCAAACTTGATGTTCCGGAAGTAAAAAAAAAGGGAAGAAAGTAAAAAAAATCATACAGCTTTCGTTAGTATATTTGTTTATCCTAACGAAAAATGTTCATTTTTCGCAAAAATCAAGACTCACTTTGAACGCGCGCCATATTTTTTAAATTTGATGTTTCGGAAGTACCTCCGATTGATTGTGATTAATACTTCCGAAACATCAAATTTAAAAAAATATGCCGCGAGTTCAAAGTAAGAGTCTTGATTTTCACAAAAACAAAAATGGATACTTTTAGTTAGGATAAACTAATATACTAACAAAATCTGTTTGATTTTTCTAATATTAGATAACCTGGTTCAGAAGGGCATTGCTTACCGCCAAAGACGTTTTCGCGAGGTCTTTCCGGACATCGGTTATATCTAACATAAATCGATAATAATGAAATATTTTTACACAAAAACTATATTGTTCTTCAGATAATACTTTTTCAAATACCGGATTTTTGTAGAAATATAACATCACGGTTTTCTTTTAAAAATGCCAAAAATGAGTTGTTTCAGACTGTTACAACTAGGCATAACCCGTTAAGGGGGGTTTTTCTTCCCTTAGGGGAAGAAAAAATGTGCCGATTTTCGTTATTTTTTTTTTAAAGGAAAGATTTTTTCACAATTTTTCAGACTTACGGTCTTTTTATTACTATTTTTGGCCGTTACGTGGTATTTTTTTAAATTTATCTCCAAAAATTGGGGGGAGGGGGTATGGCACGGTTTTCTAAACTGGATTTTCAAGAACTGGCATGACGTATAGCTCAAAAACAATTCGAAAATTCGGGGTTGATGCAGGTCTGGGCCAGTGGTGTTCTCGTGTTTTTGTGCCGCTATTTTCAAAGATAGGGGATTGGACGTCTGATAACTTTATACGTATTTCATAATTCCAAACAACTTTTGTTTGGAACATTTTTTGATCGGGCTATTCATTATCGAGATACAGCGGTTTTTGAGATTTCAACCCCTATTTCTTAGGGTTGGGGCGAATTGAGGAGCAAAATTTCATTGAGGTTCCTTTCAGTATGCAACCATCTACCTTCAGTCAAAAATTCATATTCTACACTAAAAACTGCTGTGTTTTCGTCTCTTTTACTGGACTATAGGGAGTGATAGGAAAGGCTTTAAGCGGTTACCCCCACTAGCGATTTTGAAAAAAACGATTTTTTTATTGCTTTTTTTTGCAGTATAAGTATCCGGGCCCATACTTCTGTATGGGCCCGGAATAGATGACTATGTAAGTTTACAAAAAAAATATTTTCTTCGTGTAAACTGAAATTGAAACTTTAAACGCGTTTTTCTCAAAATGGCATTTCTGAAGTCGGTGACCAAGATTACTCGAACACTAATGAACCGATCTTCTTGAAATTTTGCAGGCTTATTTAATACATAAAAATCTAGTCTTTAATCGTTCGATTTTTTTTTTGAAAAAAAAATGGCCGTCTCATAGCAAAAAAACGGCCGTTTTTTTTCGTTAGAATCGAACCATTAACTTTGACTGTCCGCCATTTTGTGAAAAATGAATCTTTTTTAAAATCCTTCGATTAAAGACTAGTTTATACTTATATTTGACTAAATCTATCCGCATTTTTTTTTCATATGATCCACTTCGCCGCAATGTTGGTCACCGCAAACCGTGTATATAAAAACATTATTTCATTGACGGCCATTTGCCACTAAACAATGTAATATTTTTCAATAAAAAAATTACTGAAAGTTCTTTAAGATGTGTTCTTTAAGATGGTATATTGATCGATTAAAAAAGTTTTGTAGTTTTCTTTTCAAAAATTCATGAAAAAGGCCTTTTTTGCGCTACAAGTGGGGGTAACGCCTTAATTGTGAAGGCTGATATCCAAAAACTCGCATGAGTTTTTGACACCTAGCAAGTGGCATCAGTCATTATTGCAGCCTTTGTTGGACGCGGCCAATACTCGGATGGGTCAGCAAGGCTTTCCACCGTTTCTCTGTGCCCTCGTGCGTTGGGATATTGCAGGCAAATGCAGGAATGCATTAGGCTTCCATAGTGCCTGCAGCAATCAATCTGGGGAGTCTCTGAAAATGGTCATAAGTACGGAGTAAAGGTGCTCTTACACGGGCAACTAAAATTGCTCAATTCTGGGCAATATTGGCCAAGTATGGCGTAACGATTACATCCGGAAATTTACGGCGATTTCTATATGGAGCAATTGTTGCTGGATATGTCGCTACAACATATTGAGCGATATGGAGCAACTTGAGTAAACTAGGCATTAGCAGTAGAGAATATATGGAGCATTTTTTGAGAATTCGACCAGATTGCTTCACCATCTCCGGCACCTGCTGTCGGCAATTATTGCTAAAAAAATTACCCGTGTAAGTGCACCTTAAGGCCTTAGGCCACTCTAAGATTTTCCAAAAATCAATGTTTTTGTGTGTTAATGGTACCTTACGTACCAATAAAATAATATTCCACAAAATTATGGGTGTGAAAAATCTCTAAGTACTCGATTTTCGAAGATCGTTGAAGATTAAAGGTATGGAGACATTATTCATGTCGTGACTTTCTACTAACTTTTCTAGACGCGCCTAAAAAAATGACGCATATATTGACAACATTTTTTTACAGATCATTTATGCACATGGTTAAGTATGTGTAAAAAAAATCAGAAATATTAACAAATGGCGGATATATAACATAATAAAGTAATGTATTTTTTTTGCGCGCGCGTTGATGGTGAAAATCCTCGGCATCGATGGGGGTGTCTGAAAAAAAAATGAACATATTTATAATTGCACGATGAATGTATCTTCAGTGTGAACCAACAATATTGTTTTTTTTTTAAATATTATAATAAAAATTCGAAACTTAACATTTTTTACTCATTTTTCTGTCGGTATATTATTTTTTATATTATTTTGCGTCATTGAAATTTTTGTTTCGGTGGTTCACACGATAGGTGATGATACTAAGAATATGTTGTAAAAGCGATCTGAACCTTCGTTCACGAGTTAGAACTTTCACAAGGTTCAAAAAAGTGAATCGTGGAAAAACGGCTTTGAAGTTGGCGGTCGAGGGCGCCGCGCGGCATGTGTAATCCGCTCTAAATGCTGTAACTTTGACCATTTTTGGAATTTTTCAATTCTGTAAAGCTTTAAATATTACTAACCGTTCAGGCTAATGGAATCAATTTTTTTATTAAAAATGAAAATTTTTGAAATTTTTCGCGTATATAAGGCCTTAAACGCGTTTATCTCAAAACTACATTTTTCAGGTCGGCCGGACTCATAACTCAAATTTCAACCGATGCACTTGAAATTTCAACTGTATATTTAGAATTACATTTTCTAAGGCACATCGTAGAATTTTTTAAATTATATTGCATAGTGTCTTTTTTATAAACAATTTTCCAACGATTTTCTCACAGCATTTCATACTTTTTGTTTTAAAAATGCGCCATTTTGACAAAATTCAACATACTAAAAAAATCCTACGAACTTCTATAGCTATTCTAATATATCATCGAAAAAAACTTGAATGCCCCATCATAACTCAAAAATTATAGCTGTTGAACCATTGACCTTCCAGAAATAAAGACGTCATCGGAAAAATGCTGCACAGTCGCCATTTTGATACGTATCGCTGTGAAGAAATAATTTTGTGTAGTCAATTACGTGTATAATAAATTTTGTATTTTGTCATTTCGATTTATTTTATGGTTTCGCTGAAAAAAAATCATAAAATATGCCTTTTTGGCCTCTAGAGTGGCCTGAGGCCTTAACAGCGAAGAGGGTCGTGAAAGCCCAAAAGAACATGCGAAGGGACATTTGGATACAATGAAATATTAATAACTATTAATAATTCACGTTTGCAATAAACAATATTGACGCGTTTGAAGATGGTGGCCGATGACTGCGCCGTTTCGTAATAA
Organism: Ophion slaviceki; assembly: GCA_944452715.1. Taxonomy (NCBI): domain Eukaryota; kingdom Metazoa; phylum Arthropoda; class Insecta; order Hymenoptera; family Ichneumonidae; genus Ophion; species Ophion slaviceki. The sequence continues at coordinate 20,418,691 of OX101790.1, read as the reverse complement.
ACTTACTCGGGTACTCATTGTGTATGTATTCTTCGAACTAATCACCGAGATTAGCTCACCTCTAGCAAGTCAGTTAACTTGGTTGCATTACATCAGCGTGGCACGATCGGACTGCCGATGATGCACTCTTGGATTTTTTTATTTTTTCAACCCTCGCTTCTCTCTCTCTCTCTCTCTCTCTCTCTCTCTCTCTCTCTCTCTCTCTCTCTCTCTCTCTCTACTAATATACAAGATGTCGGTATCTCCGTCGACGTCTGGTATCGCATCGAAGTAAAGCACCGAGAGCACAACAGAGCCCGCGATGAGGAGAGGCTGAAAAGGCTACGCGGTGGAGGGATGATCTCACATTCGAAGAATGTGGTCCGGACGTTTGGCCTTCTCGTCCCGAAAGTGCATCGAGCTCTCGACGACGTCGTCGCTCGCTCGGCGGCGGCGAGATCCCCCCCCCCTCCTTCATCCACACATACAATGCACAAACGTGTATATATCCGTAACAAATTTATAACGCTCTCTTGTAAAATTTTCTTCCATTGTATGTGTATCGCTTCGAAGTGCGGACGATGTATTCCATTATTGAACGCTTTTTACGAGATAACACTTCGATGAAACATTACGAATGTGCAATCGACAAAATGTATCAACGAAACCCGCGAATTCGTTCTTTCTTTCTTATCGACTTTAACGTGAGGCGAAAGAATCGGACAAAGAAATCTTCGGAGCTGCATTATTCTGCGATGCATATTTACAATGTGATTTCACCGCTCTCGCTTATCAGTCGTATGCGTCGATTACGCTGCATAAAACTTTCCGATCGTCGATCGTGACGCAACATTCGACCGCTTGTCCTATAATGAACGAATTTAAACGTTACCTTCATTTTCATTCGGAGCTAATTCAATTCGAGTTTAAACGTCAATTTAACTTGAATTTGAAATTGAATTCGAATTCAATTTTTATACGAATTTAAGGTTTAATTTAATTTTAATTCAAATTAAAACTTTAATTCAATTGTAATACAAATTTAAACTTTCCTTTAATGTTGATTCGAATTGAAACTTTAATTCAATTTTAATACAAATTTAAACTTTCATTTAATGGTGATTCAAATAAAAACTGTAATTCCCTTTTAATTCAAACTTATACTTTAATTTGATTTTTATTCGAATTTAAACTTTAATATAATGTCATTTTTAACGAAAACTCAAATTCAACTTTAATTCGAAATTAAAATTTAACTTAATTTCAACAAAAATTTAAACTTTAATTTAACTTTAATTCGAATTAAAAAATTAATTCAATTTTAATACAAATTTAAATTTTCATTTAATGGTGATTCGAATTAAAGCTTCAATTTCCTTTTAATTCAAACATATACTTTAATTTGATTTTTATTTGAATTTAAACTTTAATATAATGTCAATTTGAACGAAAACTCAAATTCAACTTTAATTCAAAATTAAAATTTAACTTAAATTCAACAAAAATGTAAACTTTAATATTTTAATTCGAATTTAAACTTTAATTTTAAATTAACTTGAATCAAGCTTTAATGTAATGTTAATTTTTATTCAAACTGTCATTTAATTTTAATACGAATATAGGGTTAAATTTAATTTTAACTCGAGGCATCGAATAAGAATATCAAACGATTATTTCTATCAATAGCAACTTCTGCAGTTATCTTTATCAAGCGCCAATTACATAACCGTGTTGAACTCTACAATGTACTCTACATTCTTGTTTTTTTGTCTTTCGTAATACTAAGCCATGCAGCCTTAGTATGACGACAACACAATCAACGGAAATCCCAACTTTAATCGTCAATGCAAAATTCCCATAGGGGTCGCCTATAAATGACGTAATTTTTAAATAAGACGGGGGTTCTGGTCGTTGGATGATGATTACGATAGTTGGATAGGATTATTTCAGGGGGGGGGGGGGTAAAAAATCAACAAGAAATCGATGACGTATTATATATGAACGGCCCCGTAGCGCTATCAATAAAACGAGGTAACAATGTCCATAAAGATCACCAAAACTACCCTCCCTCTCTCTTCCAGGCGGAGCAATATTTTATTCGCATTTATTGTAGCTGGCGCGGGAGCCATCGCGGCTGAGCGGTATTCCGAGTATTAGCCCAACGCTGCCTAACACGGGAGACAAATTCGTGAAATCCCAAAAAAGTCGATTTTTTTCAAAAAAAAAACAAAAAAAAACATTCTCTTTAAGGACGAGGTAAGAGTACGAATAAAAATTGTAGAGGCTGAGATTGCCGCGGATTGCTTCGATTAAGCCCGTGTCCAATGGTGAACGCCTGTACCGAACATCGTGTACATATCGTAATACGAAAGCGCGACTATCTGTGTGCGGACTCGGTTCCCAGGATGTGCTGCGAGCGTAATCGGGAAGGGTGTGCGGGGGCGTGTTAGGAGGCAGACGGCTCGACAAACACATCGTGTGGATCTCGCGCGAGGCTGTGCTCTTGTAACACGCACGCACACACACACGCACACCCAATACACGCGGTGCGTGTGCGCGTTCTTCTGGTTTTCTGGCTGCGTATGAGGCATCCGTTGGTGTTGGTGAACGTCGTCGGAACCTCGAATGGTGTGGGAGGGCTATTTAACATTGGCAGCGTGCAAAGGAGAGAGAGATCGAAACGTAGCAAGCGAGAGAGAGATAAACAGAGCAAGAGAGAGGAAGAGAGACAGAGAAGGAAA